>BQNB010023572.1:0-61661 GCA_026074375.1 Tanacetum coccineum
CGTATGTAAATATGCATCTTAGTTAGTCAATTCAGTTAGTATTTCAAGTTTGTTAATATAGAGTAAATTGCAAAAAATCGTCTCTAAAGTTTAGTCAAATTGCATGTTTCGTCCTAAATATTTTGAAAGTGCAAAAATCGTTCCACATAGTTTAGCCAAATTGCATGTTTCATCCCTAAGCTTTAGCCAAATTGCATGTTTCATCTTTAACTAGGGACGATTTTTTGCAAAATAGTTTGATTTTGAGACTATCTATGCACTTTCAAACTATTTAGGACAAAACATGCAATTTGGCTAAACCTTAGGGACGATTTTTGCAATTTACTCATATAAATATAGTTTAGGAAGGCTATATAAGCTCCTTGAACTAAAAAAATTATTACTCCGTATTTATTTATGATAGATTATACAGGGAGTAAAAGTAAGGGCAAATAGCACAAAAAGATATTTAACTTAAGGGTGATTTTCAATCAAGGTATCGTACTATTTTTCTTGCATAAAAAGGCACCCAACTTATATTTTTGGCCGATTTGGGTAGTTTCGTTGAATATTTAATGACCATCCGTTAAGCTTTATATTTCAAGTCCACCAGCCACTACCACCACCACCACCCCCAACCATCTTCGCAACCACCAAGCCTCCCCACCACCATCACTATCAAGCACCGCCTCCACCACCAACCTCACTCACCACCGCCGTAAATCGCCGACAATTCCTCGTACTTGTGCCCATTTCTACACATATAAAATGTATCCATTGTGTTATTATTAACTAATGGTAATTAAAAGTGAGTGATAATGACGTTTTAATGATATACACTGATGTAAATATAACAAAAAAATGACTATCAAATAAATTATATATTTATTATTGATGATAAATATAGCATTATTGATGATAATTCAATAATTCATTAATGAGTATTATTGATGATAATTCAGAGTAATTATGTGGATTTTGTATATATAAGAAAAAGGAATAATGAACATTCTAGGAAACCTCATTAGGGCTTTGTTCGATAATTCTAATCTTTGTGTGCTCGGGTTTAGGGGTGAGCATACCGGACCGTCGACCGGACCGAACCGGACCGATCGGACCGGACTGAAGGTATTTCTATCCGGTCCGCGGTCTGGTATTTTGAAACAATTCGGTCCTCGGTCCGGTCCGGTCCGACCAAAAACCCGATGATAATGCCGTGTAGGACCGGATCGGACCGAATACCGACCCGGATCGTACCATTTCGGTCCTTGGTCCGGTCTTGGCCGGTCCGGTCCGGTCTTGGACATATGCTCACCCCTACTCGGGTTGAATCCTGGTTTTAAAGAGGTACGTGTAAGTTGTTTAAGATAGAAGTTGTACGTGGAAAATTCAATTACTATGTAATAGAAAAATTATATGTGTAGAAATGGGCAGAAGTATGAGGAATTGTCGATGCTTTATAGCTGTAACACCCCCAAATCTGGGTAGCAGCGGAATGTTGAATATCCGAGGGCGTTACTTCATAGATCAATAGCACAAGATATGAGAACGACCACTAAACGTGTCGTTTTAAAAAGATACATTGGATTAACAAAATACTTGTTCATTACATAAGCTCATGGCTTCAAATTGTTCGACAATAAAGGTAAAGATTTCGGTTTATAACAAATATTCCCAAAATGTAATACGACCCAAATCTTTAGTATTGACTTTCTCCAAAAGTGACCCCCAATGTATCTGAGCACCTCGTGCCTTATTGACCTGAGAAAACATGCTTAAAACGTCAACATAAAGTTGGTGAATTCATAGGTTTATGTATATAAATTGCAAGACCGCAAGATTTCCAAGTGTATGATTAAGCAACAAATGCAAACATCATAAAAAGTAATTACGTTTTCCTAAGCTCATGACACCGAAGCTCGACGTATATGAATGCAATAAATTGCCAATAATTGCCCGTGAATGATGTTTTAACCCGTAACATCCCGAATCCGACATGGTATACGTTTGTTGTCCGGCAAACCGGCATAGTGAGCGCTACTCACCCAAACGAGGACGTCAATCCCAAATAGATCTATTTATAACATTCGCGCTCACAACCTAGTAATTGACAGTTCATGATAAAGGGCTCAGTGGGTTATCGCTACTTAGGCAAACACGTAATCATAGTATAAAATGTGCACTTGCGTCCAATTTGTAAAACAAAGCATGTTCTCACCCTAAAGATGTAAATCATTTAAATAACTGTAAAACATGGGGCTATGAACTCACCTTAGTAGGTAGTCCTCTGCGAATGATAAATATATCCAAGTATGGCAAATAGATCACACCGTCAAATACCTAAGTAAATACGGCCAGTCTTAGTCTACAAGTTTAGGCTAACGACTTAATGCATAAACTACAATAAATTGCTGGTTTATATATACTGTTATCACTTGTGTGGTGGTGCACATGTTCATTGTATTTGTCTTTACTTGACGGCTCTTGGGAAGGTATACGATTGCACACGTTAAAGTATATGTATAAGCGTTATTAATAAATATTCATATTTATTAAGTCGTGTTTCAATTTGTATAATATCCGATAAATATTATAACTTGTACGATACGTTAAGTGTTTATAAAAATCACTTTTGTTTGTAAAATACCCTTAGGTTTTCTATATTTACAAAAACAGTCCCTATGTTTATGAAAATATAATGTTTACATTTTAAACCCCTAGGTTTCCACGTTTATACTTTTAGTCCTTCAGCTTTACAACAATTACACTTTAGGTCCTTATGTTCTCAAAACAGCCCTTTATGTTTCAGAATTGACAGAAACAGCCCCTGGGCTTTATAAAATAGTTTTTGACAGTTTTAACCCTCAAGTTTACAAATTGACACTTTTAGTCCCTTAACTTGTAAAAATCGCATTTTAAGTCCAAATAAGTTCTATAAGTACATAAGCCCTCTTCAAGCTTATTTAAATTATATGACACTGTTTTGCTGAAAAATAAGCTCGGATAAGCTTATTTGGGCTTATTGGGCTCGTTAGCCCAATAACCTTAACCCGAAACTATTTCAAAAGTCTTTTAAAGTTTTAATACATGATCCAACTTATTTTCTAGTCTCAATAAGCACTTATGGGATCTGTTTAAGCTGTCCTTAGCTTATGGCTTATTCCATAAGCCAATAACTCTCGGTAATGGGTCTTTGGGCCCGTTAGGAACCCGATAAGCCTCCTAAGCCTTTGGGCTCGATCCATTTCGGTCCATTAACCTTCCAATGTTTATAATAAGCTAAATAAACTGCTTAAGCTCACAAATAAGCTGTCTAGGCTTATTTGTGGCTTATGGGCTCTCGGTTGGTTACGGTAATGGGCTGTCGGGCCCATTAAGGGTCCGGTTATGTTTACATTTTATGTTAGGGTCCATATAAGTTCAATAAGTACACTAGACCTCTCAATAAGCTCAAGGGTGCTTATTAATAAGCTGTGGACCCACAAGTTTGGCATCCCGTGCAAACCCCATTTGTGAATGTAGTGTTTGAAAATGGTTATAGTCCAGACAAAAACTTTTGACCTAGTTCTCTATTACCTTGGCTCTAGATACCAATCTGTAACACCCCCAAATCTGGGTGGCAGCGGAATATTGAATATCCGAGGGTGTTACTTCACAGATCAATAACACAAGATATGAGAACAATCATTAAACGTGTCGATTTAAAAAGATACATTGGATTAACAAAATACTTGTTCATTACATAAGCTTATGGCTTCAAATTGTTCGACAATTTAGATAAAGATTTCGGTTTATAACAAATGTTCTCAAAATGTAATACGCCCCAAATCTTTAGTACTGACTCTCCAAAGAGTGACTCCCAATGTATCTTGGCACCTCATGCCTTATTGACCTGAGAAAACATGCTTAAAACGTCAACATAAAGTTGGTGAATTCATAGGTTTATGTAAATCAATTGAAGGACCGCAAGATTTCCAAGTGTATGATTAAGCAACAGATGCAAACATCATAAAAAGTAATTACGTTTTCCTAAGCTCATGACACTGAAGCTCGACATGTATGAATGCAATAAATTGCCAACATTGCCCATGAATGATGTTCTAACCCGCAACATCCCAAATCCGACATGGTATACGTTTGTTTTCCGGTAAACCGGCACAGTGAGCGCTTCTCACCCAAACGGGGATGTCAATCCCAAATAGATCTATTTATAACATTCGCGCTCACAATCTAGTAATTGACAGTTCATGATAAAGGGCTCAGTGGGTTATCGCTACTTAGGCAAACACGTAATCATAGTATAAAATGTACACTTGCGTCCAATTTGTAAAACAAAGCATGTTCTCACCCCAAAGATGTAAATCATTTAAATAATTATAAAACATGGGGCTATGAACTCACCTTAGTAAGTAGTCCTCTGAAAATGATAAATATATCCAAGTATGGAAAATGAATCACACCGTCAAATACCTAAGTAAATACGGCCAGTCTTAGTTTACAAGTTTAGGCTAACGACTTAATGCATAAACTACAATAAATTGTTAATTCATATATATTGTTATCACTTGTGTGGTGGTGCACATGTTTATTGTATTGGTCATGACTTGATGGCTCTTGGGAAGGTATACGATTGCACACGTTAAAGTATATGTATAAGCGTTATTAATAAATATTCATATTTATTAAGCCGTGTTTCAATTTGTATAATATCCGATAAATATTATAACTTGTACGATACGTTAAGTGTTTATAAAAATCACTTTTGTTTGTAAAATACCATTAGGTTTTCTATATTTACAAAAACAATCCATATGTTTATGAAAATATAATGTTTACATTTTAACCCCTAGGTTTCCACGTTTATACTTTTAGTCCTTCAGATTTACAACAATTACATTTTATGTCCTTAAGTTCTCAAAACAGCCCTTTTTGTTTCAGAATTGACAGAAACAGCCCTTGGGCTTTATAAAACAGTTTTGACAATTTTAACCCTCAAGTTTACAAATTGACACTTTTAGTCCCTTAACTTTTAAAAATCGTATTTTAAGTCCAAATAAGTTCTATAAGTACATAAGCCCTCTTCAAGCTTATTTAAATTAAATGACATTGTTTTGCTGAAAAATAAGCTCGGATAAGCTTATTGGGCTCGTTAGCCCAATAACCTTAACTTGAAACTATTGCAAAAGTCTTTTAAAGTTTTAATGCATGATCCAACTTATTTTCTAGTATTAATAAGCACTTATAGGATCTGTTTAAGCTGTCCTTAGCTTATGGCTTATTCCATAAGCCAATAACTCTTGGTAATGGGTCTTTGGGCCCGTTAGGAACCCGATAAGCCTCCTAAGCCTTTGGGCTCGATCCATTTCGGTCCATTAACCTTCCAATGTTTATAATAAGCTAAATAAACTGCTTAAGCTCACAAATAAGCTGTCTAGGCTTATTTGTGGCTTATGGGCTCTCGGTTGGTTACGGTAATGGGCTGCCGGGCCCATTAAGGGTCCGGTTATGTTTACATTTTATGTTAGGGTCCATATAAGTTCAATAAGTACACTAGACCTCTCAATAAGCTCAAGGGTGCTTATTAATAAGCTGTGGACCCACAAGTTTGGCCTGTTAGGCCTGTTTGGGTCGTACGTGGGCTATTAGGCCCAATAGGCCCATTAAGGGTCCGATTAGTTTATTAAGGATCTTGTAAGGCTTCGTTAGGGTTCGATAGGTTCTTAAGCCCTCGTTTAAGCACTTAATCCCTAAATAAGCTAAACCATAAGCCACGTCGCCCCTTTGGTGGGTTTTCGGCCCAACAGTGGACGTATACGTCCACTTTGAGTGTAATTGGTTCGTGTTTTGTGGTGTTTAACCCTAAGCCGAATACGTTGAGCTCATATGATCTCCCTATGGTTCGTTTAACACATGCAAGCGTTAAATAAGTTTGTATACACCTTCCCTAGCCACGCCATTTCGTTCTTATGAAAAGTTTATGTACGGTTTTTGTAAAATTCGTTTGTAAATGAAAACATGTTACCCTTAGTCATCGTTAAGCCTTGTTTCGTATATGTTACTCATTCTAGCACCACACAAGATCGAATATATGTATATATATGTACGTGAACCATGCATGGGTTGAACCATGCGTGTTCATACTCATGTATATTGGTAAATTTCACTATACCGTGACCTACACGACTAGAAATCAAAGAAATATTTATAATACGAAAGTGTACAAGCTTGAACGCGACTTACAAGGGTCCTAGTGACTTGGTTGTGTGTTGTAACGAGTAGAATGTCAATCCAAACGTGTCACACGATCGTATAACCCAATGTACGCCAACCCTAAGCTTTAAAGCTTATCAAATAACTCAACCTTGGCTTGTGTTCCTCCTTATGAACTTGTATGAATACCCTAGTATTGTTTGTGGGTTCGAATGAGATTTATGAAGGTGTTTGTTTGCGGCTTATGACCCGAGACAAGAGAGACAAGGATGGTTTGTTTGAGAGAGAGTGTTTAATGTGTTTATGAGTTTTCAAGAAGTGTTAAGTGTCAATGTGAGTGTGTATATATAGGCATGAGAACTAGTTAGCTTTCCTAGTCCCAAAATCAAACCAAACCGTGCCCTCTTGTGTGGTTTTGTGGTTTCTAGTTATCAAGACATGGTTTTGCTAATACTACTTAGTACATATCTTAATTACAAGATATATGTACAAGATTTACTAGGATTTAGCAAGATTTCATGGTTTGTGTATATGTATGTTGTTGCCGCGGGTATCAAAGGAAAAGATACACTCCTTAATTGCAAGGTAGTTGTACAAGATTTCTTAAGATTTGAAAATCTTATGTGTTGTGTGTATTGCCATGGCAAAACAAGGGCAAAGGAGAGGTCATTTGGTTATTATCTAATATGTATTAGCTAGTTATGGGACATTAGGTACAAAGTTTTAATTAACATGTGTTGTACATGTACATAGGGATCTTTTAGGAGCTTTGCTAGTTGTATTATGAGGTGGGACGTGTGGTTTAGGGAGGAAGGAAGGAGAGATTTGAAATCTTGTTAAGATTACAAGGTACATTCCTTAATTAGGAGATCATGGTACAAAATTCATGTTATTATCCAATGGTTTATGGGTTTTCTTTACCCATAGCCGGCCATATGGCTTATTAACACAAGAATTTGATAGTTCTTGTGTTTAAGGATTAAAAGTGGGTATTGGTTTGAGTCTAGGTAATTCTAGGTATTTTCGGGGTGTGTCCGAATGTATTTTATTGCGAAACGTAAACCATTTACGTGACCAATAAAAATAAAACACTCTAAGTTAATAATTATCTTCTTAATAATTATTTATTACTTTGGTTTGATTAACCTTAATTTTATTTGATGACCGTTTACATTAAATGATTATTTCTGGTCTACGCGATTTAGCTTAAAAGTTAATTTAAAAGTAAACGTGTATCGGACCAAAATAAATCGTGACAAATAATAGGAGTCGTAAATGACCTGAAATTGAGAAATGTTACACAATAGATCTATTTACAACATTCGCGCTCACTCAACCAGTACGGTCGATTAAGAAATTGATGGTTCATGATAATCTCCGGAGCCATAGTGTCTCTTTCGCTAACTAGACAACACGTAATCAGGAAAAAGAAAACGTAAAGTAACGTTGTCCATAGTGTGAAAACAAGCAATGTTTCTCTACCCCAAATAGTAAAAATGAAAAGTAGTAAAACATGGGGTATGAACTTACACCTTAACAAGATGACAAATGATAATCACGTAAGAAAAAGATGATATAAGAAATCAGCCGCGGACCTAGAATAATAACGCGTCCTTAGAAACATGGACGAAAAACTAGCCAAGAAAGCACAATATGTTTCATCACCATGTTTATCATTTAAAGCATCCAAGTGTGTTTGTGTTTTAGAAATAAAAGACTTAGAAAATTTACAACATCTCCGTTAAACCACGACACTTGCAAAAAGTTACTATTTATAGAAACTTTCCCTTTTAGGAAAGTTTTTAGTTTCAAAACGTTAATAGTGTCCCATATATTTGTTAAGTTTCCATATGCTCAAAACGCCCTAACTAGCCTTAATCGCTTAACTTCCTTGTCCGATTCGCTAACTTTTTACCAACTTACTATTTTTTGTAACTTTATCGCTTTTCCTAAAATATGTTATCGACATTTTTAAATGATACTAATAAATATGTATGTGTTACTATATGTTTCGCTAGTGTTTAGAAAGTCCAAAAATGTCCGAAAGTGTCCGAAAACCCATTTTACTATTCCAAACAGCACACTATTCATCTATGTTGCCGAAAAATATTTCGAGTTTCATTTGGCCATAACTTGGCCGTTTTAAGTCCGATTTTAAAGTGTGATATATGAAAAACTATCTATTCGGAATAAGCTCTTCAAAAACTACTTTTACGCATAATGAAAACATTTTTAAGTCGCTCAAAACGTCAAAACCATTTCGGGACAGCAAACACTTTTTGTCTAAAACGCAACCAAAATCCACCCAAACTTCATAATAGTGCCTAGTCTAGCCTAATCTCCGTTCAAAACTAATCCACAACAAAACCACATCCTAAACTAACCTAATCCCATCATTTCTATTGTTGCAACACTCATCCCACACTCATCTTACCAAGAACATAATAATAACATCAACGTAAAAGCTTTTGTCATAAGACTTCCAACATATTTTTAAGAAGAACAAAAATAACTTGTACTTTCTTTTGTAAAATCACCACAAACACTTGGATCTTTAGATACAAACATAGATCTATAAAGATAGTAGATGAAACCAAGCAAAGATCAAGAAAGACTTACAAATCAAGAAGAGCAAATAGTGAAAACACAAGATCTATACCAAAAAACTATAGATCTATAAAAACCCCAAATAATCTTGCAAACCCAAATTTTATAAGTCTTGAAATCAAAGAACTAATGCTTCACAACACCTTAGATATCACTAGAAATGAACTTAGAACACTTGGATCTTGAAGAAAATCAAAGATATAAAAACCCTACAAGGGGTGTTTGTTGGCCGTGGGTTAGGGAGCAAGGGGAGGAAGAAAGAAAATTGTTGGTGGCTTTGAAATGAAATGAATACCCTAACTTGTGTTATATGTTGGTATATATAGGACAAAATCTAGGGTTTGATGGTTCATGGGTGCTCACATGTGACCAACACACACCAAACGTGTGTGTGGTCTTGGGTTCGGCCGAACTAGCCACAAGGAGGGGAAAAAAAGAGTCCAAGCCAACTTTGGCTCCAAGTTTAGATTATGGCTTGGTCAAATGAAGTCAAGGGACTTAGTTTGCATGTGACATGTAAGAGATGGCATGCATGCAAGTTACTAGGCAACAAACATGTCATTTTCCTTCACATGCATGCCAAAAATTCAAATTTTTGAGTTAGTGGAGCTTAAATGATTTAATTTCAAGTGTATGGTGACATTGTTGTGGTTTTAGGCGTCCAACTTGGCCAAGACAAAGAGGTGAACGAAATTTTTGGACTTAGTGTATAAGATTATCGATAACTTGAGTTTACACGAAAAGATTTCTAGTTTCCGGGGTTCCGTTTGGTCAAAAACGCGAAAAACACAATTTAAAGGATAAAACCCTAAAATTAATATCGGAAGTGATTAAAAATCACGAAACACTCAGGAAAGCTAAAATATCTCATATTAAGTCTAAATAAAATAATGACTGATGTCGGAACGCGTCCGATGACATTTTTCAGTTTTTACGCAGTTTAGCTTCCTGGTAAACTGTCAGATTTAAACGTAACGTATAAAATTTAAAAGTAGATGATTAGAATGGGTCAGAATACTAACCGGGAATTTACGGGGTGTGACAGTTATCCCCAAAATAAAACCAATTCCCGTCTAAACTACTATTCATCCATCCCTCTCACCTTGACCCTTGCACCAAAAAACAAACCCATCTCTCTCTCAAAGCAACCCCACTCCACAAGGTGCCAATTCCACCTTGGCAATCCTATGGTTTCTCATTCGTTGATGAACAAGGACAAAAATTCAATGGCTCAGATTGCAAGCCTTGGAGAACAAGATGAATCAATAGCTTAGATGATGATTTCGAGCTCACTCACACAGGAAACATACCTCTCATCTCACTCACAGAAGAAGCACAAGGCCAAGACACAAGACCTTGACTTTTCTCTATAAATAGGACTCTTGTAAGCCCTTGAGGCAGCGGGTTTTTTTATCTTTAAGTTTATATTAAGTTTGTTTAACTTATTGTACTTCTTATTAAAAGCTTTGTACTCAGATTTTAAGTTTAATGAAATTCATGTTTTTATGTAAAATTCTGTTTTTAAGTTAATGCAATTTATGTTTTAAAAATGTTTGTTAAGCTCACATAAGCTCTTTTTATCTTTTACTTAAGCTGTTTACTTAAGCAATATAAGTTTGTCCATAGCTTATAGTGTTTTAAGTTAAATTTACTCAAAAGTCACTCAAAAGCTATTTTGGATGACAAGCCAAATTTGGAAGGGCTTGTGGGTTTTTACTAGCTTGTTTTAAACAAGCTAGAGCTTGTAGACAAAGCTCTTAAGAGCTTATTTGCCCTTGTTTAGAGCAAAGGGCAAGGTACTCTCTCCTTTTCATTTTTAGCTTAAAAAGTGCTTATTGCTTATTTACTGCTTATTTACTGTTTGTTTATGCTTATTCATGCTTAATTATGTTTGTTATTGCTTATTGATGCTAGTTTATAGTTTGTAGACTCTTAGTTCAAGATTTAGTCAAATCTGTCACTTTTTTAGTTAAAACTGCTTAATCTTTGTTGCTTATTTTCAGTGCTTATATTTGTGTTCTATTTGCTTATTTGTTCTTTATTAACCTTGTCCTTTATCTGTTTTAGCTTTTAACAACTTATACAACACTCTTGTAAGCTTAAAAATGCTTTTCAAACTTGTTAAGGGGTGTTTGGCACAAGCAGTACTAACCAAGGTTAGTACTGTTTGATAACCATTTGACCCTTAAGCCAAGTTTGATAAGCTTAAACTAAGCTTATAAATCCGTTTTTATAAGTTTACAAAGTTTAAAATTCATTTTTAAGGTTTTTAGTAATCATGGCTTGAATCTATGGTCATAAAGGATTAAGACACAGCTTATTTGCTTAGCTCAAAAGCTGTTTTTAAGGTTTGGTTTATGTTTCATTTTGAGTTTAAATGCAGTGGTTAAGTGATCGTTATGTTTGCATTTGCCATTGTGGATTTGGTACAAAATCTGTCAAAGTGTTAACTTTAGTTTTAAAAAGCTTAAAGTCAGTTTTTGATCTTCAAATTTAGATAAGTTAAAATTAGTTTTAAGTTCTGATTTTCAAAACATAAGCTCATTGGATAGTGAGCTTAATCTGTTTTGAGCTTATTTTGTAGTTTAAACATCTTTAGGCAGCTTAATTTTAAGCCTGCAGTTAGCCCTTTTGTCTTTTAGAAAAAACTTGAAAAAACCAAAAACTCAGCACATACTGAGTTAAACAACCATTTTCATAAGCCATTTTCTAGCTTTGTAGTTATTTAAATTGCTTAATTTTTGCTTTTTCTTAATCTTTGTAGAGTTAACTTTATCTGTTTTTAGCTTTTAGACCTTAGATGATAGCTTAACTAGCTTAAATTTTAGCTTAAAAAGTGCCTTGTAAACAGTTTTAGTAGCTTCTTAGCTAAAATTGCTTATTTGCTTATTTGAGTATTTTAGCTGTTTTTTGTTTAGATTATCCTATTAAGATATGTTTAAGATGCTTTTAGCTTATTGAGCTTAGGTTTGAGCTTATTCAAGCTTATAAGCAAAATCAGTTAAGGCTTGAAGTTTTTTTTCTTCTTAAACTGTCTTAAAGCTTTTAGACGCATTTTAGCTTATTATGTTAGCTTATGTTTAGTACTTAGTGCTTATTAGTTTTAGATTTAAGTTTGTGTTAGCTTATTTTCCTTTTCCCTTAGCTTATTTAGTCTCTAGATACAAACAGTTAGCCTTGTTAGTCACTATAGCTTTAAAATAAGCCAAATCTGTCAACCTGAGTAGCTTATTTCTGGCATTATTAGTAGGATTTTACAGAAAAGTGCTTTGTTAAGTGCTTATTTAATTTTAGAAGCTTTTCCAAAAAGTAAATTTCAAAAATAAAAAAAAATAGGAAAATTGGCAGGTCAAGGGTGAGCTAGGCTTGAACCCTTGACCTCAACCAACCTCAACCTAGTTTTAACACCACACTCTGCTACCACTCGCCCTTGGGACTTTTTCGATATAACTTTGCAACTTTATTACTTAACCCTTTTTAAGCCATTCTGGCATTTCAGCCTTTTTTTGCTTAATAACAGCTTATTCAATAAGCTGTGTGAACCCTTTTATTTTTTCTAGGCTTAGAATTGTCCAAAGTAATTTCTGTAATTTTTTTAGAATTTTGAAAATTAGTTTAGTATTTTTAATTAATTTTTTTAGATCAAGAGTGTTTTTAATTCATAATAAAAAAATATAAAAGTCAAAAAAATATAGTTCTTTTTTCTAAAATTATTTTTAATCATTTAGGGCTGTTAAAAATTAAATTTGCATTTTAGGGTTAAAATCGTAGAATTTAGGTTTTTAAAGCACGAGTTTTGATCCCGTTATCGTTTTCATGTTTAAATCTTTAATTGCTTTCATTTTAGGTTTGCTTTTATTTGTTTGTGCATATTAATTGTAGAATTAGAATCAAAAAATCATTGAATCATTCAAACACGCGATCACGAACTTAATCACGATTCTCAAATTCACGCCTCGCCGGGAAACGACTCGGGAAGGTTTTGGATTTTACTTTGGGTAAAAGTAATCTTTAAAAGCCTTACGAAATACTTACTCTCTCTCTCTCTCTCTCGTTATTTGATATTTGGGAATACTTATTTACATATATTATATATATATATAGTAAGGAATTTTCCAAATCAATTTTTGGCGCCGCTGCCGGGGAGGTGTGTTACGATTATCGTGTTTCGTTCGAAGATTAGTGTTTGAAGACCCTTCCTCGTGAAGTTATCGCTTTCATTTGTGAATATATTCAAGTAATCAAAAATAACAAAAAAATCAAAAAACCACAAAATCGTTGTGTCACTTGTGATTTCGGCTCACCTTTAGATTACAAACTATAAGAGAGGTATAAGGAGGGTTGATCCGACAAACTTCGACCCGAAAGGAGAAGGTTTTTAAAACGCTTGGCGCTTACCCGCTCCTCCGCTTCTTTGTGCGTTTTCTAAAGAGCTACCGTACACTTGTTCGATTATCATGTTACCATATATGATTTTCTTTTGATGTTATTTTGCTATAAATATGTTCTCTATCCTCATATTCATTTAATTATATTTCTTACCTCTTATTAGTTTATTCTTTGAACCTGTCTTCGGTATTAACCACGCAGTAGAGATGTATTTCTTGTGAGTTTAGTGGAAATGAGTCATATTGGTTTGATTGTCCACTCATGTCCTGTTTGTCTACCAATCAGGACCCGTGGTTCAATCAAAACTTTGATAATTTTCCACCAAACTTCACCAAGTTTCCCCAAACAATTTCTTTGTTGTGTGAACTGCGAGGGTCCTCAGAGACTTTCAGTGTCAACGATGATACCAAAACATTTCGATAATTCTAACTCTTCTGGTTTTGACCATTGCCAACCCGTAGTATTCCGACGTTCATTGACCTCCTGAGTGATAAGTATCGAGGAATTAAAAACAATGATGCAATCATATTGTGAAATAATGAGTCAACGATGTGAGTAGGAGGCTATTCTTTTACAAGAGCAGGAAGTTGAGGAAAAACATGAATTGTTAGCTGAAGAACAGGCAGCTAATCCTTCCGAGCCTTCACTCGTCTCATATTTTTACATTAGATGAAATGAAAAGTTTAATTAATATTAAGGATTATCGTAATGAGAAGATTGATATTGAGATTAAGATTAATTTCGATGGAATAAGTATTGAAATTAATAAAAAGAAAAAGCTTCAACAACTAGAGCAGGTGGCTAATCTTAGTACTTATCCTTCGCAACATTTCAATTCTTTTTGCTACAACGATGATGATGATGACAAGGAGTATACTATTATAATCACACCCGTCTTACCAACCGAGGAGCCCGATAACTCTCTAAGTATGGGGGACGAGCATCTTAGCACTATTCTGGAAACAAAATCAGACGAATTAATAAAGTCTAGTGTTGAGAACCTTGTCCCAATCCCAAGTGAGTCCGAGGATTTTTCTGATATCGAAAGTAAGTGTAATGTGCCCGTTTGTGATGATTTTACAACTGTCTTCGATCCTCTCTTTGATGCTGACAATGATTTTTCCTCTAGTGATGACAAGTCATTTTCTAATAAGGACGTTCCAAAAGAAATTTATTCGAACCCTCTTTTTGATGAAGAAATCATTTCTACTAAGATAGATCCGCATCACTTTAATGCTGAGTCTGATCTTATAGAATCTTTGCTTAATCAAGATATTTCGATAGTTTCTTCTCCTAAGTTTGATTCTCTTCTCGAGGAGTTCTCCGGTGAACTCGCTCATATCGATTTAATTCCACCGGGAATTAATGAAACCGATTCGTCTTGTTGAGAAATTGTTGTATGATAATTCATCTCCTCGACCTCCGGATGAATTTAATTCTGAAAATTCTGATGCTGTAATCGAATCTTTCTCTCCATATCCTATCCCCGTTGAGGGTAGTGACTCTCTTATGGAGGAGATCGATTTATTTCTTACTATGGATGACTCGATGCCACCAGGCATTGAGAATGATGATTATGACTCTGAAGGTGATATCCTTTTCCTTGAAGAATTGCTTAGCAATGATTCCCTTTCACTTCCTGAAAATGAGTCATTTCATTTTGATGTTCCATCATCCCCTCGTCCTCCTGCGAAACCGCCGGATGATGGAATTTACTTTGAGCCCGATACGGGACTTTTGACTGCCAAAGTGGTGGGTGATATTTCTAAACATTATGTTCTTAGGCCTAGACTTTTACCCACCCAACCCACCCTTTGTCCAGTGATTGACACTTTGCTTCCATTTTCATCCGAAAATGAGAACAAAGTTTTCAATTCTGGTATTCTTGCTCTAATGAGGAGAAATCTCCTCATCTCTTATCTCATCGGGGCTTTAAAGCTTTCCAGATCATTTTTGATTTTTCTAAAAGCCTGATGATGATTTATGGAAGGGATATTCCTATCTTGGATGTTCCATTTCTCCATTTCTATCCTCCTTGACCAGCTCAAGTATGGGAGATCGAGTCAGTCTTAAAGAGACACGTTTTAATCAAAAAAAACGCTTTGTGGGTGGAAACCCATGGCTTATCCTAATATAAAAAAAATAGATAAATGAATAAGTGTGACTGTGAGGAGGTCGCCACATCCTTTCTCATGATTTTGTGTTTTGTGCTGTATGTCCAGGTTTGCCTGATTATTGAAGCCCTTCTCGTGCTCGTGGTTTGTCCTAATCGTTTACTCGAGCTTACAATCTTAGCATGATAATTGGAATCCAATATCTTAAATTTATCGACTACCTTTATCTTGAGCATACCTTAATAAACGGCGTTATTAGATTTCTTAGAGACCCTTACAAAAACATTGAGAACAATGTTTAATTCTAGTATGAGGGGGGGGGGGGGGAATTTATCGATTTGATTGTGCCTGCAGTCGTTGTTGTCACGTAATCATCCTTCTTTGACCACCAAAATACAAAATACATGAAAAAAATGTTCAAAAATCTTCAAAAATAAAATAATGTTTTTATGCACAATGTTGACTTTCCTGCTGAAGAAAAGAATAAAATATGACTCAACGAGCGAGTTGAGCTCCTTAGCCTTTGTCCCTTAACCGCTATAAACTAGACTAAGCATTTCGCAGGATCTTTTATTAAAGATTTTAAATTTGCAAAGAACGAGAAATGATAGAGTTAATTATGAGTTAGATGCTAAACAGGGATTAGTTGGAAATCTTAAGAGCTCATAAGTGTAGTTTGTGGCTTTTTCTCCCATAAGCTTCTAACCGGACTAATAAAACGTGCTCTTTTCAAAAATTAAACTTAAATCAACGATTTTTGAAGTATAGTCGATAACAATAATTTATTTAGTCTTAGTTCAAATTTATACTTAAATTTTTTAAAAAGAAATTTTCTCTATATCGTGGTAATATAAAGTGTAAATAAAAAAAATGAAATGAAAAATGAGGTAATAATAATAGATAAATAAAAATGTGGGCTAATAAAGTTTACTGCATCCTTGCCCCGCTCACAAAACTGATTAGCAGTCTTCTAAATAAGGCACATAGTAATTATCCGAGACTGATAAAAGTTTGCTGCATCTTGCCGGCTTACAACCGATGTTGTAGCCTTCTAAAAGGTCAAGGATTTCCTTAGTTTAAAGGATGCATAATTGTATTAAGTGTAATATATGTGATTTAATAAATATAAGGAAAATCTCTTTTTCTTAAATTTAAATATGCTTTTGAACTAAGACTATGTCGTTTTAAGTTGTGGTTTTTCTAAATGAATTGTTTGACGAGAAGCCTAAGAGTTTTTGAAACCGAAGGTCCGTAAGTCCGATACTATTTCTCTGTGGTGTCAAAGCCTGTCAACCTAACCGGAACTGGCTGGGATGTGCCGAGAAGAAAGTCGCTACATGGAATGATCTCGCCTTCAAAATCATAATTCTTGGGTGGAACGTGAAGCATAGAAATATTGCAATTTTCTTAAAAAGGTTGATCCATGGTTGAAATTCAAAATAAGCACATTCACCTAAGATATAATAATTGTCGGGAGTGAAAAGTTTCACAAGTTACAAGTATGAGTAGTGTCGGCATCTTAACTTATATTTAACGGTGATTTCGTTTTTAAGCTTGGTTTGGGACAAGTGAAAAATCAGGGACGATGAATTTATCTTTTTGGGCATTTTAGGATTGAAGTGCTTCTTATTCTATGACCCTAAAGGTTATGAAATAACGAAAGTCCAAACATTCTAGTTAGAAAAAGAAAAAGGAAAAATATAAAAAAATATGTGTAGTAGTTAGTGTAGATTTATAAAAATGGTCAAAACGGGGCTTTTCAAAGCTAATGATTCTTTAATTCCCCTTGATGAACACTTAGCTACTTTTCGAGGTAATTAGTCGAGGGGGATTGAGATTCTTGGTTTTCTAAAGTGTTTACTTATAGCATTGCGTGAGGACACGACAATTGTTTAGTATGAGGGATTTTGGTATGTGCTTAATTACACATACCTTTTACCTAAAAAACGAGCCTAAAATGACCAAAACATATCAAAAATGCATTGTATTTGTGTGTTTTGCATTTATATTGTGCAGGGAACGGATATCGACAAAAAGACACAAAATCAAGCCAAAAAGACAAAACCAAGCACAGGAATGGAAAGAGCGTGAAAAAGTCAAAATCAAAAAGTCAACAAGTCAAAGTCGAAGCCGAACACATAAGCATCTTATTTGGCCAACCCGTACCCGAGTTAATGGGCCGGGTCAGCCCAAGAATGCTTATTATTTAATTAAAAGCCCTAAATCCATTAACTAGGCCCAATCCCCTTTTTAATAAAAACCTGGCCCAAACTATTAACCTAGGCCCAAACCTACTTAACCACCGTTAGCCCAACATCCTATAACCGTTTACACAGTTAGTAGTTAAGGACTAACATTGCTAGTCCTTAGAGACTAACAAAATTAGCCCCTATAACCTTATTTACTCTACAAAAACCACTAAGTCCCCTTCACCCCCTACGACCCGTTACCTTATAAACCAAACACCCGCCAAAACCCTTTTACTATTCACCCTCCCCATTCATTTTTACCCTGCACCACGATAAAACATAATCAAACCTCGACCTTTACCCCCAAGCTCAACCCCACATCCCAGAAGTTGCCAAAACAAGATCTACACGCTGACAATCCCATGGTTTTTCATTGGTTAAGAATACATCACATCAAATCAATGGCTGTGATGCAAGGGCTTGGTGAACAAGAAAGATGGATGTCCAGGATGAAGAGTTTTCTTTCTCCTCACACAAAAAACACACAAGAAGAGAACCAAGCTTTGGGCTCCTCTATAAATAGGACTAGAATTTTCCTTGTATAAGCATTAGTTTTAGATTTAATTTTATGCTTTATTTTACAGCTTATTTACTGCTTTTTATAATTTTCTTTTGAAGTCTTGTAACCTTTTTCAAGTATTAATAAAATTCAACTTTTTCTTAAAGTCTGTCTTAATTACTGTTTAATATTATGCACTAAGTTTTCCAATGTTATAAAAGTGATCTTAATAAGCTCTAACATAAGCTGTTTTACTGTTCCATTCAATCAAAACTCTCCCCAAAATTACCTCAGTTTAATGTTAAGGATGATAAGCCAGACAAGGATGGGCTTATGGGCTTACCAGCTTATCATAAGATAAGCTGGAGCTTTTGTAGATAAGCTCTTATGAGCATGTTTATCCCTGTTTAAGCAAGGGCTTTTGTAAGTTTTTTCATTTTTATAATTTTAGCTTATTTACTGTTCATTTGCTTATTTATGCTTTATTATTTGCTTATTCTGTCTTATTAATGCTTAATGATGTTTATTGATGCTTATTATTGCTTAGTTGGTCATTAGATTTTATTTGATTGTATTTTCATACAAAACTGTCCAAAATCTAAAAAAATGGCTTATTAGTATGGCTTATTATTAAGTGCTTATTGATAGTAGATAAATGTTCATTTGTGCTTATTAATCATTGTTTGTCATCTGTTTTTGATTTTCAAAGCTTAAATCAGTTAGTCTTTAAGTTTTTTAAGTAATTTCAAATCTTAAGGAGTGTTTGGTTTAAGGATAATTTGCATAGGTAAAAGTTGTTCTTGCATTTCTAGTTCCCATTTCCGATTTAGAATCTTCATATATCTGTTTTCAAGTAAGTTTAATCAAGTTGAATCAAGTTTTTAGTTGTTTTTATGTTTTCCTAAGCTTAGTTTTCATTACTATGAGATTTAAAGTGCCAAAATTGTTTTCCTTTTGATTTTTAAGATTCTAGTTGTTAAGAGTTGTTTTTCACGTTCAAAATGCACTCCTAAATGAGTCTATGATCTGGTATTTGGAAGTACAACACTGTTTCATTGTTTTTATTGGTAATGGGTCAAAACAGTCAAGTTTGGTTTTATTTTTTTTTAAATGGTTAAACACCACTTTTAGATTTCATTTTTAGGATAGTTAATGGCTGCTTTAGGATCTGATTTTTGTTGCATAGGCTCATGGTAGTATGAGCTTAATCTGTTTGGGCTTGTTAAAATATTTAAACATCATTTAGTAGCTTAAAATTAGGGCTGCAAAAGCCATCTTTTCATTTTTATAAAAACTCTTGAAAAAACCAAAAACATAGATTTTAGTTTAAACTGCCTTTTTCAAAAGCATTTTTCTAGCTTGTTAGTTATTCAAAATGTTTAAATATTGCTTTTTCTTATAGCTTGTAGTGTCAGCTTAATTTGTTCTAACTTTTTAGGTTTAGATGATAGCTTTTCTAGTTTAAAAAGTAGCTCAAAAAGTGCTCTTTGGCTGTTTGTTCCCAGTTTTAGCATACGCTTATTTGCTTTTTCTAAGCAATCCAGCATATTAAAAGTGTTTAAATAGGTTTTAAGTTTGCTTATTAGGTTACGTTTAAGGTATTATAGCGGCGGTGGGTGGTGGCCGGATAATTGGGGAAGAGAGAGTTTATATGAGTGTGTGTGTATAATAGAGATGTAAATGAAATTTTAATATATAAATTTTATATATATATAAAACTTTAATATTAAAATGTAATATGTTTAATAGTTGAGGGTTTGTTTTGTAAATATTTTACAGGGACCAAAAGTGAAAGTTTTGGGAAACTTTTATAATATATTGGTTCGGGACTCATTTGAGCGGCTTAACGAATGATTCAACGCACGAAACTTGCGCCATTGTTTTTCAAATCATTTTTCCGATAAAAATGAGTATTTATTTGATAATATTTCAGAAATATTTTATAACATTAAATAAAATATCTGTTATTCGTTTTGTGAACCGGTTACGTCTTGTCCGCAATAGACTGGATTTAAGCTCGAGCATTTGCGTTATCACAACGCTTTTTATCAAAATGATGAATAATTTATTTAATATTTTTATTAAATAAATACTGATAATTAAATAACAAAACAAATTTAATTATTTTTGTGTCGGTATTCGTTCTTGATTCTAAAATCTTGCGAGGGCATTTCAGTCACCTTCTGACTGTTTTCGAGTCTCGGTCAAAACTAAAAAGTTGTCAGGAATGTCATTCCACATCAAATTGCTTTAGAGTCCGAGTCGTGAAAACGTGATTTAGATGATCGTTCTTATAAGTCAAGCCAGACCCTAAAAGTCAAAGATTGAAATCGTCATTCAAATTTTCGAAAATTCTCGGATGTTACAGCTGAACTCATTTAGTAGTGCCAGGCAATAGTTAGTGCTGCCAGGCATGTCAGTTGTAATGGTTGTTTAGTGTTAATAATGTTCAGTTTGTGTCTGTGAATAAGTATGAAGGATGTATGGAATTTTTGCTGGATAATCTGAATGACAGTTATGATGTTTAGAACTGGTTAAACTAGTTCATACTACTAGGTTAAACCTAATACTACTAAGGTAAGTCAAAACTGTTAAGCTAAGAACTGAACTGATACATTAATTAATGATAACACACATTAATTCATTCCACCCACCACCGCCTAACTATCCCTCTACCCCCTTAAACTCTTCCACCCATTCATAACACACATTAATTCATTTCACCCACCAAAACCGTTCAGCTACAGTAATCCCTAACGATTTTTCATAAACCCTAATTTCAAACATGGCAAATCAGAATGGTAACTTTATTATCTTCTTTTGTTTTCCTTATTTCCTTATTTTCTTATTTTTTAGCTTCTTTGCTAATGTGTGTTCATTATATGTTTTTTTCAAGCTTAACTGCTCATATGTGTGCTTTGTGTTGCTTATCTGCTCATGTTTCTTAGAATTATAACCTTTTTTGAATCCCTTTATATTCTTAAACACATATATAGTAGTTTATGGGTGTTTGGATTAAAAAATTAGACCCATATGCATTAGCCACATTATGAAGGAGTGTTTGGGAATTCATTGTGAAAACCAAATAACTGATTTTGATCTCTGCTAAGGATATAGGAAAGGTTAGCAACCCGTTATCCCAGGCCATACCCACACACCATTTTTTGCGTCAACATTTAGTCAGTTAGCTTTAATTGAAAACACTCCTTAAGTAGCATAGCTCAGAACTTTGTTGTACTTGCAGAAAACTTGTTGTGAATTTAGATTGTAGCTCAGACAAAAACTAACTCAGACTCATATAGAACTGTCTCAAAATACACATCCGAGAGATAGATTATGACTCTCCTATATCCACCTAAGAGTTGCTCAAATGTAACCACTATTTGTCAGATTAGTACAAAGGACAATGCAGCTATTGGAGTTATAATCAGGATGTAATGAAAGTGATGTAAAACCTTCTTGGAAAGACATTAAAAAGGCTAAAGCATGTATGTTGGCTAAAGCACAAGCATCTGAAGCATCTTCTAAGGCTAAAGTAGAAGCACGTGGGTCTAGGGCTAAGCTACAAGCATCAACTAAAACACTCATTGTCAAAAGCCTTGTACGAATAACAAATTATGTACTTGGGCTTGCAAATGCTAAAATCAGGGATGCTATTAAAGGCAAGACCTTTGGAGTGAAGATACAATGACTTTTGCTGACTTTTGCTAAAGAGAAGATAGGGAAGAGGAAGCTTAGAAGTGGATAGTGATGTTAATCTACTTTATAATGTTATGTTTTTTGGTCCTTATGTAATGATAATAGATGTTAATCTACTATAAAACAATATGACTGTAACCAAATTTATTATGTTAGAATGGTTTGTATTTGGTTAATGAAGTAATGATGTTATCTTCTATATTATGTTATCTGCTTATTTTGATTGACAAATGTGTGTTTTAGTTAGGATATTATCTGCTTAATTATACTTAATTTTCTTTTATAGAAATAATTGACATTAGCTTAGACAGCTCAGATGAAAGGAGATAGGCAGCAAAAAAGCAAGTGCTCCAGTATTTTATGGGCCATCAACACAAGGATTTCTAGATGCTTATGGATATAACACAATTGAGGAATATCTATCATGGAACTACTTTCCAAGCACAGACGATGAAAGCACAGACATAGAAACCATAGACAAGAGAAACACAGACAAGGATTGCATTGTTGACTCTAACTCTGCAATGTCTAAAGGTAAATATGTACCAGTTTGCAAGAAAAACAAACCAAATGTGTATAGCCATGTACAAGTCACAGGATCTGTGCTGGGACTACCAAATGTTACTACATGGGATGAAATTGAAAAGAAAATGGGAGCCAGGAAGTCAAAAACTTATGCAGATAAGGCAAAGGGGAAAAGAAAGGTGTCATGTGGAAGCTGATCATGTTATAACATGTTTTAGATGTTAGCTTTTGTTTGTGTTTTGTTTAGCAATCAAACTTATGGTGACTTATTAATGGGTGAAAAATCATGTACTTTTAAAACCTTATGAAATTTAATGTATTGGTCTATTTGGTTTGTGATGTTATTGTCTGGTTTATGTGTTATTGCAGCTTGCCACATTGCATAAGCAGAGGGAGAAAAAGCCACGGTTTAATAAGCATTATTATAAGCACACTTGTAAGCTATCTTGCTAAAAAAATTAGCATAAACTTCTAATAATAAACATGTAATTCATAACATTACGAATAGGTTAACTCTGGCAAGATGGTAAACCGCTTTGATTTCCATAAGGGAAGGTTCGCCTGTACATTCTTGCTGAGTGTAACAACCTTTTTTTATCAATTTTAAGCACTGCCAAAAACAATGAAGCTTAAACTTCTATATAACACGGAAATGCCTTACATTAATGAATAGGTTGCTCTGCAAGATTATAACTGCTTGACTTCTGTAAGGGAGGTCCCGCGGGTTCGTTCTTGCTGGGGTGTAACAATCCTTATTTTATTTACTTGTTATGAATATATTATTTTTGGTATTTATCATATCGACTTAGCATAAAGTTACCATAAGTGTTAATAAGGTGGTGACAATAGTGTTTTAAAGTGACGAAATATCCTAGTTTTGTATGACTATTGATTAAAACATCAAATGGCCACATGAATTTGATGTTTGTGTGACCTTTTGTAATATTTAGCCACATAAAACATGTTTGTTTTGAGTATTTAGTCACATACAACTAAGCATAAAGTGACCAAAAGTGTTAATAAGTATGAGCATATGGTGTTTAAATTGAAGAAATGTGTATTTTGTGTGACTATTGATCATCCAATATGCCACATAATTTGAAGTTTGCGTGATCCATTTGTAATATTAATAGCCACACAAAGCATGTTTGTTTTGGGTATTTAGGTCACAATACAACTAAGACTAAGTGACCAAAAGTGTTAAAAAGTGTGAACCATATTCTGTTTAAGTGAAGAAATAGGTATTTTGTGGGACTAAGTTTAACAATCCCCACATAGAAATTGAATTTATGTTTTTGTGGACTTTTCTAATATTTAGTCACACAAAGCATGTTTGTTTTGGGTATTTAGTCACATACAATTAAGCATAAAGTGGCCAAAATTGTTAATAAGTGTGACCATATATTGTTTAAAGTGAAGAAATGTGTATTTTGTGTGACTATTGTTCATCCATTTGTCACATAATTTCATGTTAGTGAGGCCCTTTTTTAATACTTATCACACAAAGCATGTTGGTTTTTGTTTATTTAGTCACATATAATTAAGCATACATCCAGCCATAAGTGTTAAAGTGTGACCATAATGGTGTTTAATTGAAGACATATGTAATTTTTGTGACTATTGATCAATCCAATGGGCACATGAATTTGATGTTTGTGTTACCTTTTGTAATATTTAAGCCACACAAGGCATGTTTTGTTTTGGTATTTATCACATACAACTAAGCATAAACTGAACCAAAAATGTTAATAATGTGACCATATGGGTTTTCAATTGAAGAAATGATTATTTAGTGTATTATAGATCATCAAATGGCCACATGAATAATATTATTGTGTGACAAATACGTTTAGTGTGACAATATGCCATTTGGTCACAATGTTAGAAAGTAAAATGACAAAACACATAGCTTTTTTGTAAAGCTACACAAACTAAACTTTTAGACACACACATTAAGTTACGGACCATATGTAACGGAATTTGGACTACTACTAAAAAAATTTTTGACCAAACGTTTAGTGTGACCATATGTGGCAAATGAAAGAATAGTTTCTAAGGCTTATTTTCCCCCTACACTTAAGTTGAACATTGTCCCCAATGTTCTCTAAAAGTACCCATTAAAACAGATAAAGGGAAAAGAAAACAAGGAAAAGAAACTAGTACTCCCCTGGTTTACTCAATAATGGAGAAGAAACATGCGATAACTGGTTAAATCGTCCTCTGAGAATCATCCAATGAAACTTCCTAAGAACTTCCAAGCTTCTTCTCATCAAATATAACCTGTAATCAAAGACAAAGACAACTATACCAAGCATAAAATGTGCGATTTACCAATATACAATATGAATTTAGGGTTCGACTCGATAGATAGGATGAAAGAATTGTTAAATTCATTACGTTTTGCATGTTTATAATGGAAGAATAAATATATTAAATGTTGTGCAAGTTTTATTTTTAATAATAATTAAAAACTTTAAGTTTTCAGAACCTAGGCGTTTGACACCGTCAGGGTTGTGGTGACCCCGTCACAGGTGTCGTGGTGACAGCGTCGCATGTTAATCGTGACGCCGTCTCCACAGTCTGTGAAAATGAAATTTTTGTTTTTGATGAAAAATTTCCTGCACTTGATTCCATAAGTTAAGTCCTGTATATATGGCTGTACAAAACCTAAGATTTAACAATTCAATCATATGACTCAAAAATGACGTGAATTAATCTAAACAATTTATTTATCATGTTTGAATTTGGCTCAAAAGCCGGATAAATTCCCCTACAGTTATTGTTTTCAAAATACCTTTGATTGAAATTAAGACGAAGTTAAAGATAAGCAAATTATGATTACAAGATAGTTCAAACATAATAAAACAAACTATGAAGAATAAAACACACAAGATACTCCTAATATGCGGGAAAGTAAATTGGGTTGCCTCCCAATAAGCGCTTTTCTTTATTAACAAGTCTTGTAGCTAGACTCGAAGTCATACGTCCTTACGTGACTTCTCCTTCGTCATTCATTCCTATTAGGTATTCGGATCCAAGCTCTAGGCATTCTTTGTACAATCCTATTATCTTGCTCATTACATACTCTACTCCTCTTCTTTTGTCCTCCTCGTTCCTAAGATAGACTGATTTGGTATGCTCATTATCTAAGTCTGACAGTGAATCGTATTCTTCTATCTTATGGGACATCTTATAGGCAACTTCATCGGTCCCGTTAATGAATCTTACAACTCCTTCGGGTGGGTCGCGAGTCATGTTGGATATTTTTATAAAAGGTCTCCCTAGTACTACTTGTGACAACCTAGGGTCTATAATTGAACTAATATCCTCGACAATCATGAAGTCTACGACATAGGTGAAGTTTCCTACAAAAACATGCATCCCTTTTATCCTTCCTATGAAATTGCTAATTACTCCATTTGCATCTTCCCTAGGGTTAAGTTTTCTTCTAATGATCCAGTTGTACATCATTCGGGTCATGATATTAAGAGGAGAGTTGAGGTCGATGTAAGATTTTTTGATATGCACGTGTCTAAAATTACACGAGATCTTAAGGTTGTAGGGGCATCCTTCTGTGATGATAGGGTTTCTAAGAAATATTGAAGGGATTGGGCCACTCATTAGGTACCTATGGTAGGTTAGTTCATTCCTATTCGGGAAAGTGTCGAAGTACTCCACTACTATTTCTTCCGTCTTTTCCCCTTCTCCTTTAATGGGATCCTCATTTTGGGGTTCATCATCATCTCATATGATCTCGATGAACATCACTTCTCCATCGTCCTCCTTAGAGCAGACAAATTTCGTATTGGAGGATTAGGGAACCAACTCGAGCGATTCAAGCATCGAATTTAGCTTATGTACCGGTTCTTTGGCGATAAAAGATAATGGATCATGTTGTGGGTGTGGGCTACAGTTGGTTTCTTCGGGGTTGTCTTCTTCTTGCTCGCCTTCTGGCTCATTAACTTGGGATTCATTGGGCTGCTTGGGGCAGATTGTGATGGCGTTGATTGAACTATGGATTTGTGTTGAACATTGCGGGTCTATTATTGGGTAAGAACAAGTAGACACAACTAGATAGGTCCCAAGTTTTGGGTTTTTAACTGTATCACTAGGTAATGTGCCTGCTATTTGATCGGTGATGGCTTTCAACATAGTATCTATTTTGTTGGTCATCTTACCTTGTTGTCGTTTGAAATTGGCTTCAAACTTGGACAGTCTAGCGTCTTAAGATGCCATGAACTCGGAAACCAGTCCTTCTATATTTGATTGATTGTTAAAATTTTAAGGACGATTGTTGAAGGAACGGTTCAGGATCAAACTTTTAGGTTGGGACTGGTTAGGTGGGTTTTAAAACTTACTTTAAGAATTTTGAGGTTGTTTCCACCTAAGGTTCGGGTGACTTTTCCATGACGGATTATAGGTGTCACCAACATTGTTTTGTACAGGCTTAAAGGTATACCACTTTCCTCCCGCTTCATCGGTACGCGAGGATGCGTACTCAACAAAGGCTTGTTCGGGGTTTTTCATGCAATTCTGAGTGTCGTGGGGACCACTACAAATTTCACATGGGGTAGTGATTTTGTTTACTTGGGTAGGTTGTGTCGGAGCAAGATGAGCTTCCATTAAGCATTAGACTTGATTTTCGAGCTCGATTAGACGGTGGTCGGATGTACTCAGGACATCTTGAGGCAAAGTGATTGCCTTGACCGCCTTAGCGAAATCCCTTGGGTCATTTCAAATTTCGTTGTCATAGAGGGAGAGGTCCTCTAATATTGCCCAGGATTCTTCAGGGTTGAGGTCACGAAGCTTACCACCGGCCGATTGGTTAATGGTTCGTCTAGTGACGGGATTGACATGATCATAAAAAAATTGGACTTGGAGCCAAAGGTTTATGCCATGATGAGGGACTTTTTGGAGTAAGTCTTTAAATCGAGTCCATGCTTCGGATAGAGATTCTCCATGATGTTGTTGGAACATCAAGATATCATTGCAGAGTTTTGCGGTCTTTCCCGGTGGAAAGAATTGAGCAAGGAATCGGGTAGTAAGATCCTCCCATATGGAGATGGATCCTGCTGGAAGGCGTTCAAGCTAATTGCTAGCTTGATCGCGTAGGGAAAATTGAAATAAACACAGGCGCGTTCTTTCCTTATTTTCACCGTCAAGGTCAAGTGAGTCCATAAGTTTAAGGAAATCCTTGAGTTGTTGGTTTGGATCATCGGACCGAAGTCCATGGAATGAGCATCCGTTTTGCACCAACCGGATGGTGACGGATCGAAGAGGTACCACATTATTCCCTGCGGGGAGCTCAATGGTATTCCTGTAGCCCTCGTTGCTTGGTTTGGAGTAATCTCCTAGAGTACGGATAGGATTCTCGTCTCCCATGGTGGTTGACGAGAATGGGTTATGAAACAAATAACACGAAGAAAAGATAGATTACAAGAAAGCTAATATGCGGGAATTAAATCTTACTTGAAAGGATTCAAGCAAGTAGAACTAAGCTAAACTATGATAAATACCTAACTATTCCCCAGGCGGCGGTGCCAAAAACATGATGTGCGGTTGTCGTAAGACTTCTACACGAGAAGTTTTACAACTCCCTACGCAGTGCACCTAATCGTTGTAGTGTAGAATAGGCAAGACTCGAGGTTGTTTATCGTTCACTCGAGGAATAGGTTGAGAAGACTTGATCACGGTCTAACTGAATTCTAAGGGTTGAGAGAAGATTATTTTTGTATTTTTATATTTTATAGAAAGCAAGTAAATCATATAATTGGAGAGAGGTTTGGTTTTAACTGTTTAAACTAAATATTAACTAACCTACTGGTGATAACAATAAGATAAAAGATTGTGTTTATTTAATCATGTATTACTCCCTAGATTGCTTCTCCTAGTGTTGTTGCCTTGTCACACTTGTGATGATCTGTGTAACTATTTCCTAAAGCATGAATAAATTACACGAACCCGACATCTACTTAGTATGCCGCTAAAGCAACGCACATGCAAGGTAGTATGAAGACTATTACACGGCCCCTAGGAGTACACTAAGTGTATGTAAAATATATTAAGAGTGGATCAACCATATTAGGGGGCAAGGTAGTATGAATACTGTTATCCGATGGTATCCTTTCTACATAATCACGTTTTCCTAGACATATCAACAGCGATGCAGACAAAAGTTGGTTTACTAAGACCTAACATACACATCCATCACAAGAAGCAACACCACTAAGATCTACATTCTAGGTTTCATATAATCATAAATAAACACAATAGGAGGTTTAGCCAAGCATGTTAAAGATAAAGCAAAAACAATAAATCAAACAACATATTGACATATTGAATGATTAAGTAAACCTTACTTGATTAAAACATGAATTGGAAGAGGCACAATAGGGTTTTTAGGCCCTAAAATTGTCTCCTATAGCTGATAAACAAACTAGGGTTCCTACCCTCTTTTTATTCTAAAGTTACATACTCAAAACCTTAAATTCGAGTTTGTACATATAGGAAAAACGTTGTGACGGCGTCGCTTTTTAATCATGACGCCGTCATGAAAGAGAATATTCTAGATAATGGGTTGGGTTGTATGCTCTGACGCCGTCATAGAATCATGTGACACCATCTTGATCTTCGTGGTGACGGCGTCATGTTGTATCTGTGATGCCGTCTCCAGCCACTGTAGAGAAATTTTTGATCAATGTTGGTGTAGGTCTGTAATCTTGTCCGTTTCTTCTCCAAATGAGCCCAAGTCACATGTAATTCTTCCAAATGAGAAATAACTGAAAATGAACGATTAAGTACCTATTTTGGGCATAAATGCACGATTTAGGAGGTTAAATGACCTCGAAAAAGTATATAAAATGAAACCTCATCACTTATCTGTACCATCCGTCTAGTGCATGAGATCAAACAACATTGAACAATTATTTTCTTAAGATCAACACCTCGGTCTCTCATTCGCTCTGTATGTTGCTGAGCAAGTCTTTCTTTTCGAGTTTGGAGTTCTTTTTGAGACGCTAGAGCAGCGAGCTTGATACTCAAAGAAAAAGGTAGCATGTCCAATACATGAGAGAAGATCTGTAATAAGAAAGATATCTTAGCATACACAAAAAACCATAGAAGCAAGTAAATATATAAAAGTAGGGATGGCAATTCCTGACCCGACACAAAACCCGACCTAAAACTGACACGAAAATTAACAGGTTCGGGTTGAGCCTAAATAGTTTTGGGTCAGGTTTGGGTCGACCCATCTAACCCGTTTATTAAATAGGTCAGGTTCGGGTTGAAAATAAATTAAACGGGTCGACCCGCCAACTCGTTTGTGTTTTTTTCTTAAATTAAAATTTATTTATATTTTATTATACGGGTTAAATGGGTTAAAGTGGTCGACCCACAAACCCGTTTAACACATGTAATGTGTTAACTTTTGTATATAAAATGTGTTAAATGGGTCAACCAGAAACCTATTTAACCTATTCAACCTGTGTAACCTATTTAACCTACCAACCCAAGTATATATACGGGTTAAATAGGTCAGGTTTGGGTTATGTGTAAACAGGTTAGGTTTAACATAGATGACCCGATTATTTAAATAGGTCGGGTTTGGGTTGGGGCTTTCTGACCTGCCAACCTGTCAACCCGAACCTCCCAACCCAGACCCGACCTGAATTGCCACCCCTAGATAAAAGTTGGTATCTAACCTTTAACTCATGAAATAGATCTAATACTCTAGACATAGTATCGAAATCCATGTTGATCTAAGTTGAGATCGGATATCACTCCAAGGATCCAACCAGCAGTTCCATCCCCACATACAACCTGATAAACATAGCATTATTCATAAACAAACGCACCAAAAAAATGACATTTATAAAAAGATATAACATAAAACAAACTTACGATAATTCTCAACTTCTTCTGAATTTCAGAAGGATAATGAATCCCCATCATGCTTAAGCTTTTCCAAATTCAATAATAGCTGATGCAGCGCCTTATCATGAGAACAACTTCATGTTGGAACACACTGTAGCAACTCTGAAAAGGTCATGATACTTGTTAACTAACGATTTAGTGATATGATTATGACGACAATCCTCATAAAATATGCTGAAAAAGAAAAAGAAAAACTTCACAAAGATTGCAGGAAATGGATCAGATAAAAAAAGTGATTTACAAATGTTTTACATGCATCATAATAGTTGAATCTTTTTTTAGTGTTACACAAAAGAGTGGTTAACTAGGACGGCGTTTCACTTCATAGGGTTGAGGGTGTAGGAATTGAATCGATCCAACACTAAGCAAGTTTAAAAAATAGAAAGTTATTAACTATTGGACTTACATTTAAAAACTATGCAGTCAAATATGGAATCAGAAACTTACCACTGCCAAAGATGAAGATGATGGTTGCGATTCCAGCGGAACTTTGCCCTTGTACCTGTCTTCATCTATCAAGTTATAATAGAACATATATTGGTACAAAGAAAAATCCTTTGAGGTTAGAGAAGATATCATTCTTTTTGTTTCTTCAAACTGGTATGCGTAGTGTTTAACCATCTCTGCTTTCAGTCGCTTACCCAATTTTCCCCCAATGAGCAGATCTGATCTGGTAATCATCATTTTCTTGCTTCATTATAATTTTCATCTCTCCTAAAATGACATGAATATGTGTCTTCAATCTGGCTAGTCTAAGTGGCATCATACTATGTTGTCGATACAAATATAAACCTGAATACAAATAAGGGAAATATACGATGAGCTTTTACCTTTTAGCATGTGCCTCAAATCCCTTAATCTTTTGACTTTGCAGGGCATCACTATATACTTGTAAGCCTTGCTTAGCAACATAATCTATATGCATGAACCACTTCTTTCAACACATGTTAAATTCAAGTGTTTATTTGGAAAGGGATCTTGTTTAGCATACACCCAACGATTTATGAACCAAATTTCATAAAATGCTTTTGCTATTTAACTAAAAGAAATCACATATCGTTAACTTACTTGAGTGCTAGTTGAATGTGTTAGAGACGGTAGTAGAAAACTGAAAGATCCCTATAAATTTTCATTGTATCAGGATGGTCGAGCCCAAGTTCTCTCTAGTTAATATCCAAATCCCTTTGTTGATAAATAGTTGCATATACACAAATTTAACATCACATATATAAGCCTTTAAACCACCTTATTTTCAGTATAAAAGTGGATTGATTTTTTTTAATTAAGCAGGGGTTATCAGATTGAACCCAAACTCATTAACGTTAAAACATTGAGTAATGTTATACTTAGGCAGCAATTAAAAAATAGGAAGCATGCGTACTTTAATGGCCCATGTTTAGTAATTCAACATGTTATACCCCTTCTTATAAATTGCAGACCTGCTTCAGCCACAAATTTAACATCACATATATAAGCCTTTAAACCACCATATTTTCAGTATAAAAGTGGATTTATTTTTTTGAATTAAGCAGGGGTTATCAGATTGAACCCAAACTCACTATACGTTAAAACATTGAGTAATGCTATACCTGGGCAGCAGTTCTATAGTTTGGAACTCATGGTAGCCTGGAGTGAACGAAATAGGTATAACACCCCATGTTTTAGGGTCATTGACGTCATCAATAAATTCACTAAGTATTTTTAGTATTGTACGTGTTTGCTTTAAATCGTAAACGTTAAGTTAAATCGCATACGCTAAAAATTATCGTTTAATGTAAACGGGCATCAAACAATTAAATGTTTACATCAAGAAAGTGTTAAGTAATTATTTTGATGATAATTATTAACTTTGTTCATTGTATTTTTATTGGTTGCGTAAATTGATTTCGTTTCGCGATAAAATACGTTTAGGCATACCCGGAACCACCAAAACTTTTCTACGCTTCAACAAATACCCACTTTTATACCCAATACATAAAAATCATAAAAATATATCATATTTATCTCTATAGGGCCGGATTTGTAGCAAAGGATACAAGAAAATATCATAAGAAAACATCCCTCCTAGTTTTCATGGGATAACCTCAACTATTAGGGAACATCTATCCAATTTCTTCAAACCTTGACCAAAGACCAAGACCAAGGACTCCTTAAGACCCTCATGGTGTCTCCTTGACTAGTCTTACATATACAAGACTTATACATTGCAAGTATTAACACACATATCCATTTCCTTAAGGTAAAAATCAAATAATCACTCCCTTTTTACCCTTACATACCCACGGCTCAAACCCACCCCTTTAAATAATCCATACAAAATTTTCTACCACATTTATATACATACCTACATCATATCTAAGATACCTCAAGGTGTTTTGAAGTATTGGTTAACCATTTACAAGTATTGAAGCAAAGAAAGAAAGATTAGGTTTTTCAAACTAATCTAGGGTTTTCATTCTTGCTAGCTTGGGTTTAAAGTCTAAACAAGGGTTTAGCACATATTTCTCATCATCATCATTCATCATAAGGTCATCTAAAAGCCTTTATCTTTTCATTTCATGAGTTTTTATTCATATGTTAGTTCTTTATAGCAAAATCACCATTAGGATGCTTTTAATCATGTGAAATAAATTTTTACATGTAATCATGGATTTTTACACTTTTACATATGATATGTTGTTGGTAATATCATGTTAAAATGGACATAGGAGTATTGTACCATGTTGGTTTAAGCATAAAAATGGATATATACAAATTAGGGTTTTAAAAGTTCACTTAATAAGTTTTAAGTAAAAGTGTGGTAAATGACTTGATAATCTTGTTCATGGACTTTTGTTTATGTTATATGAATACTAAAATAAGGTTATAATAGAAGTATAACTCTTGTACACACTTGGTTAATGTATAAAAAGTTCAAGTGTAAACTTGTAATTAAAAGTTACTTATGGAGAGTTTATGTTTTCATGTGATGTAATGGCTTGTTAATATTGATATCATGGACTCATGTGGACAAACAATGGACTAATGGACTTTAATATATGTAAGACATATGACATATGTAGTTATAAAAGGCTTGTGGTAATTATTAAGTTGAAAAGTATAGAAAGTAAGTTATAAAAACAAAGTTATACAAATAAACTCAAAAAGACATTTAGGGGCTGTTTTGGTTCATGTCCTATGACAGCCATATTATGAACTATAAAGATAGTACACTTCACAACGATTCCAAATATGTAAAGAACGCGAAAAACGGATTAATAACGAAAAAGATACGATAAAAATACGATTTACGTTAATTAAACGGGTTTATAAAATAACTTTTATAAAAATTATACAAAACAGAAAGTTTGATGTTTTTAACAGATTATACACATTTCTAGGATTCCAAAATGATAAGAATCATAATTTTTCGATTAAAAACGAAGAAGTTACGGATTACGCGAGTTTACGACAATAAATACTTTTATAAAACTATTTTTATAAAAGTTACTATTCATGACAGAAACTTTTATTTTTGTAAACCTCATAAATCAATAGAACTTTCAACTACGAGAACGTGCTCGAAAGAATTGTTAAAAACGGAGCTATAACGAAGAAAATACGACATTTACGGGTTTTACGATAACAAAAACTATATAAATACATTTAGGGTCTGGTGTGAACAGTAAAAGTTACTGTTCACCAGTAGGTCCAAATTATGAAAATGTCAAATTATGATAACTCGTCCTAATACGAAAGCGTGGGCATAAGAAACGTCAAAATCGGGCTTAAAACGCGAAAGTTATGCCAGTTTTACTAAAACGGTAATTATAAACGTTTTTACTTATTAAACACAATTTTACCAAAACAATTAGATGGTGATGTAGCTATGTAGACTTGTATATGGTAGATGTTAATCATCATGCTTAGTACTTATACGACCTTAAATTAAATAGGTTGCATCTGACGATTTACGTGACGCATTATCTGTGATATACTTGACATAAGCTCACTTAAGGTAAGTTCATAGCCCCATGTTGTTACATGAGTTTGATTTAATAGTATTAAGGTGGTGAGAAACATGAAATGTTTTACAATTGGACACAAGTGGTTAAGTTTTACATTATGATTATGTGTTGCGTAAGTAGCGATAACCCTAGTTAAGCCCATTATCATGAACTGTCAGTTACTGGATTGTGAGCGCGAATGTTATGAATAGATCTCTGGTATTTGACATCCCTTCGGGTGATTAGCCATTGTTATTTTTTATCACTGGCAAACGAACGTATACCAATTTCTAACATAGGATAATGCGGTTATAACATCATCACGTGCAATGATGCCATCTATATGGTATTTAAATATATGATGTCTGCATCTGTTGCATTATCATACACTTGGGAAATCTTGTGGTCCTACAATATATGATTTATCAAACCTATGAATTCACCAACATTATTGTTGACGTTTTAAAGCAATGTTTTTTAGGAGATCAGTAAGTATAAGGTGCCAATGATACATTGGTGATTTTGTTTTGGGATGTCTTGCTAAAGATATGGTTGGATTATGTTTTGGGAAACTCATGTGTTGTGAATCAGTATCTTTGTAATAATAACAATGAACAAGTTAAAGCTTCGAGCTATTTGTATCAAACATCTGTTAAATCCAATGTATCAGTTTTAAAACGACTTTTTGGTCGTTCTATATATATCTTGTGTTATTAATTTGAAAAGTAACACGCCCCAGACCCTTATTCTGCTGCGACCCAATTTGGGGGTGTTACAATAGGTGCTTCTTTTTTGAGCTTTTGGTGGTCTACAATGCAACTCATTCAAAACAAAGCATTTCAACTATAACTGATAGCTAACCCTAACTTTCATTGGATATGAAGGAGGGGTGCAAAAAGAATTTAAATAGGCTAAGCAATTGGATCAAATAAAGATTGTATGTAACGATAAGAAAGTGAATTACTAAGAAAGCTATGCGTACCGGTGTTCTTTATGCCTCTCAGACACAAGAGGGATATCTTCTACTTTAAGTTAAGCTATGCACGTTGAGACCTGGTGTTCTTTACCTGCCTACTCACATCGCCCTCACAGTCCAAGATATACTTGGAAGATATTTTTCTGCCATAATTAGAGCCCGTCAAACTGTTTTTTGCGGACCTTTTAAATCATACAATACCAAGACCACACTAAATTTTTAAGACTCAAGGAACAAAAAATTGAGATTCGCTCTTAATCACATGTTGCCACAGTAGTAGTATGCATGTTCCGGGACATCTATGCCAATCAGAGGATAACTCCAAATTTGGATACCTTTTGTCTACCTAGAGGGTCCCCTGCACTGATATATCACTACATATTCACAACGATTTTGATCTATAGAATGGAATTAAAGGGATCAAAGGTTACTACAGACAAATACACCTGCCATTTTCTCAATTTTATGCTTCCTCCCGGATAAACACCACTAATCTGGCAACGCCCGAAAAGACTCACGAAATGATGCGCAAGACATAAGAAAGTGAGATGCATAGAGTAATTCTCAAAAATCTAAACACCAACAGATTCTTGATGACCAGGGTTTTGCCCCTCTACCACAGAATGCCTCTTAAACGATCTTTGTTCACCAACAGCTCGTCGTAAGGGCCTAAATATTAAGAGAGATATTCCATCCTATCCTTTAAAATATTAAACCAGCAATAATACTACTAGTGATAAACCCTACATAGGTATAAGAGAGAGATTATCAAGAAATGAAAGAAGTTTATATTAGCCGGTTTATCATTACGGAGGGCCGTACATATCGTACCTATTCTTTGTCCCGCATGGAATATCTTGGGTGAAAAAAATCTAGTGCTCGCTCCCACTCAATTGTATAGACCAGCTCCGCAGAGAAAGAAAGGCCTCAGAGTCTGTTTCTGACCCTCATAGCTGCACAAAATAATAATAATCTCAATACAACACCTTGTGTAAAAAACTCGCGTATCTTATTCGTTTACTAATAGACGTAATAATAGAGCTCAGAGATCTCAGAAAACAGTGTTTGTGTGTATTGCAAAATATCTGGAGGTATGATTTTGAGTCATAAGTTTTCTTGATAATGTATCCTCGCAAACCTGTTGTATTATGAAATGGGAATTAGATCCTAAACATTAAATTTACAGCGGGAGTCATAGTCGTGCAAAATTTTATCAAAAAAACAAATTCAAAATTTAACGGTAATTGTGTGTGCCATGTCATCATTGAGGTGGCATCCAATCACTAATTCATATTTATACACTCATAGTTAGCCCCATATATATGTTATATATATATATATATATATATATATATATATATGTATATATATATATATATATATATATATATATATAGTATATCTTATACCTATACTATCCTCTCTATATACTATGTTATTATAGTATATACTATATTTATATGTTTTGTGTTGGTGTGTGTTATTATATGTATATATTATATATATATATATATATATATATATATATATATATATATATATAAAATATTTATACTTATATACACAACCACGACACAAAAAAATAGATATATATATATATATATATATATATATATATATATATGTATGTATGTATGTATATATATATATACATATATATAGTAAAGATCCAATGTGAAGTAAATTAAAATAAGAAGTGGTGAAAAGTGACTATAACCACACATTTGAGATGCAATGACTTGTATTAGATACATTTCTATTCTTTTAGATCCACCCCTTTGATTTTTATGATTTTGGCACATGTAGAGGAACAAAATAAAAGAGAAATCATGAAATGCATCTAATATATGTATATGCATCTAATTAAAAGCTAGAATACACATTATGATTCATATAATTCATCTAATATTATAGAGATGTAGAGATATGAATTAGTGATTGGATGCCACCTCAATGATGACATGGCACACACAATTACCGTTAAATTTTGAATTTGTTTTTTTGATAAAATTTTGAAGATATACTCCATAATTTAATTTTTAGGATATACTCCATAATTAGGTTTGATATTATCAAGAAAACTTATGACTCAAAATCATACCAGTATGTTTGCAATACAAACTTTTGTTGAGCTCTTTTATACGTTTACAATAATTGTTTTTAAGGTTGTCTTAAATTTTATTATTTTGTGCAGGCTATGAGTGATCAGAACAAAGAAGGCCTTTCTTTCTTCTGGAGCTGGTCATATTGGCGTACTTTTTTTAACAAGATATCCATCACAAAGAAGGTACGGCTCCTAATGATAAACCCTAATGATAAACTTCTTTCATTTCTTGATACCTCTTCAAAACCACCATTCACATCTAATCCCTTTAATTGTTTATCTAGGGCAAGATCTGTGAAGACAAACAAGATGTAAATTCATTACCTAACAAATAATGATGCCCGATCTAATCATTCATTGTATGAATAATCCACAAAAACACAATATGTTTCATTCTCAATTATGTTGTGGAACATCCGTTACCCAGGTAAATTTCTCATTTAAATTAATAGGATTTCTTTTTTATGTTATATAGATTTTTATTTTATATTTTATGTTATGAAATGTGTAATCAGGCTCATTCACGAATTTACGAAACCATATATAAACTGTTTTCATAATTTAAAAAGCAATTAATTAGGGATAGTGGTTTTGAAGAATATAATGGCTTAACTTAAGAAAGTATCAATCAATAAACCAAAAATAATTTTGACTGAAAATCATTTTTGAAAATGTTACAAAAATCCCTAATTTATTAGGACGATAATTTTGAATGATAAATCATTTCCTTACTTATCTAACATGTTAACCTATTCATATAGATTATAAATACCGGCATATCCACACCGTAGCACTCACCTTTCCATCTTCTTTTCTTCAAAGTTAATGTTAGTTATTGAATCTCTATTATTATATCTATTCAATATTCAATTGCATTTGTTTTTTGATGTTATATCTGAAACACTAATCTTTTCTTTGTGTTTGTAGCAAAAACAATGGAGATGAACCTTAGTCAATTATGTGATTTGGATCCTATGCTCGATGATATAAGAATATTGGTACGCGTCATAAGTATTTAGAAGTCTCATCCCATAGGAAAACCGAATGAGGCTTGGAGTTTTGACTGTGTATTGCAAGATCAACAAGTAATCTTTTTTTGTACAATTCACATAGTGTATAAATTCTTTTATTAGTAACTGTTATGTAAATGATATACATATATAATGCAGGGTAATCAAGCTCAAGCTTCTGCTAAGAAGTAACAAATCAACAAGTTCCAACTTTTACTGGACGAAGGAGCATGTTACTGAATGAGTACCTTCGGTGTTGATGAAAATTATGGAAAATGGCCGTTGTTGAATCATCGCTACAAAATTAATCTTTTTTAAATTACTTTTGTCACAAGGGTTGGAAGTTTTGATAACAACCCACGTCGCTTTAAGTTTCAGCAATTCGCGGCTTTTACAGCCAGACATTTTCCAAAGAGAAAACTATGTGGTGTGTTTTTTGTTTCTCTTTTTTTGTTTCTTTGTGTGTTAATTTATCATTTGTTTATTTTGTTTTGTAAAAATGCACATGTGATTGGAACAGTTGTTTCAGTTTCTGACACCATCCTTTTTAACACGTTTGGGGTGGACAAAACAAGGAGGGCCATCATCCTCGAGGATTTTCAGTAACTTTATAACTTAAACTGTTAATTAACCTATATCCTTACTATATCTTTGGCCTAATATTATCTATTTACTTTTTATTTATTAACAGAGGTGCACAACTTGAATGCTGTTTTTTTTATTCTTGGGCTGCTAAGTTTCAAAAGTTACATGATGAGAGAAAAGCATTGGGTCACGTTGTTATGATTTTACAGTTATGTAAGGTTAAGTACTTTAATGGTAAGTAATCAACCATAAACTATGTTTTACTCCTTTTTCAAAACTATTATACTCCTTTTTTTTATTCTTGGTCTGGCAAGTTTCAAAAGTTGCATGATGAGAGAGAAGCAATGGGTCACGTTGTTATGAATCTTCAATTATGTAACATTTTTGTATAATAGTTAATATGTATTTTTTGTGACAGCATAATAGGAAAACCATCTGTGACAAATGCTATGTATTCTACAAAACTATACCTCAATGATGATCTTCCAGAAATTGCCGCGTTCAGACAGAGGTACAACAATATTTTGAGTCATTCATATAGACAATTGAATCATATATTGGCACAATTTAAATTCTGACCCTCTAACCATAAACTGTTTTACTCAATGTACATGTATCAGAAAAAGAAGAATTTGATCCAAATAACCATTCCATTGCACTATTTTCTCCAGTTAAGAAAGAAGTTACTGCTGATGAGTTTTTTAAAGGTGCAATCAAGAAAATGGTTGGGAGTATAAGGGATTCTGATAGTGTATGTTTATACTTTCAACTCTATAATGTATTTTATTTTTCGTACATATACAATGAATGATGAATTGTTATATTTGCAGTCATTCCATTGTATTCTGTCTGCCAAGATACATAAGATACACCATGAATTTAGATGGACTTACTTGGCATGCAAACGGTATGGACGTTCTGCCAAAGAAATGGATCAATGTAAATCATCATGCAGTAGTACAAAAGGCAAAAAAGAAAAAGTCTGGAATTACAAGATTCATAAAGCATTAAATGCTTCTGGTGTTGGGATGAGGTCTGCATATATTATAACGAATTATTTGTTACATTGATCTAAGATATAAATTTATTCTGACTAATGATTGGTTTTTGTACCAACAAAGTATATTCCAGGTTTAAAGTAAATGTTCGAGTGATAGATGTATCTGGGTCAGCATCTTTGTTGTTGTTTGATGACTTGGTGTTCAAACTAGGTGGAGAACAATGCTATAATCTCATTAAAAAATATGGAGAAAACCGTGATGAGTACTTCCCTGATGAGCTGAATGTCTTGGTAGGAAAAAGATTGTTATGGCGCTTTCATTACACGGATGAACATATCATCAATAACAATTATGTTTATCAAGTTAAGCTGCTGTCAAAAGATGAAGACTGGATCACAATATTCAAGAAGGATCTCATCACAGAGACATATCTATATCATCTACATCTTAATTGAGTCTTAGTGTTGTTTACTGATTTTTTTATATACATAGTATTAATTATATTTAACTTGTAAAAAATCCCTTTCATAGGATTCTGTGGATGACATGCATACCCCTTTGTTGAGCAATGCCAAATCTAGAAAATTCAAAAATATTGATAACATTATGTTCAACCTTGATGAATCTCCACTAAATGCAGACGGTTCATCTAAAGGAAAAGCAAGTTATGGAGATGGTCAAGGCATCTCCAAGGCAACTAAAAAATGATGGAGGAGATTCTGGTAGTGGTAAGCGAACAATCATCGACCTTGATGATTACAAAGAAGAGGCTGTAATAGCAAAAAGAGGGAAGAAAGTGATTCCAGTCAAGTTAGAGCCTAAAGATTGATTAACCAGAATCCTTGCTATGTCATAATTTCTGATATCGAATTTCAAGTTTCTTTGCAATTCTTGGTTTTTGATTAAAAACGAAGAAGTTACGGATTACGCGAGTTTACGACAATAAATACTTTTATAAAACTATTTTTATAAAAGTTACTATTCATGACAGAAACTTTTATTTTTGTAAACCTCGTAAATCAATAGAACTTTCAACTACGAGAACGTGCTCGAAAGAATTGTTAAAAATGGAGCTATAACGAAGAAAATACGACATTTACGGGTTTTACGATAACAAAAACTATATAATACATTTAGGGTCTGGTGTGAACAGTAAAAGTTACTGTTCACCAGTAGGTCCAAATTATGAAAATGTAAAATTATGATAACTCGTCCTAATACGAAAGCGTGGGCATAAGAAACGTTAAAATCGGGCTTAAAACGCGAAAGTTACGCCAGTTTTACTAAAACGGTAATTATAAACGTTTTTACTTATTAAACACAATTTTACCAAAACAATTAGATGGTGATGTAGCTATGTAGAATTGTATATGGTAGATGTTAATCATCATGCTTAGTACTTATACGACCTTAAATTAAATAGGTTGCATTCGATAATTAAAGTTTATAAAAGTAATTTTATAAACTATGAACAGTAAAAGTACTATTCATCAGCGGACCCAACTTTATAAAATATAATACCTCTTTTAATAACAAAAACGTACTCGAAGGAATCACTAAAATCGGGATTAAAACGAATAAGTTATTACGATTACAAGTTTACGCTAATTAAAACCCTAAAACGACAAACGAGCTGTCGTGAACAGTAATTTTACTATTCATCGCAGAATCTTAAAAACTTGAAAATGTAATATTTTGATCACTCGTCTTACTACGAAGACGTGGACGTAAGAAACGCGAGCAACGGGCTTAAAACGACCAAATTAGGTCATTTTTACGAAAAGTATATTTATAAACGTTTTCACTTTATAAATATTATTTTACTAAAACGATTAGTCGGTGATTATGCTATATAGAATATTGAGTGGTTATCAAAGTGCTATAATACTAGGGAGTTTCATAATGAGGCCTCTTCGGATGGCGTATCGACGAGTTGTTGGATTTACGATTTAAAGTGTCCTAACTCCTCGTACGTCATGTCATGACCTCTTTAATTATGATAGCCCGAACGATAGTACGATGTAACAACTATAAGATTATATTCAATGTTATTAATTAAAGTACTCGGTACTATACGACCTTAATTTAAATTAGTGCCATTTTATCGTCCCTGCGTTACATTTTATCTGTGATTATTTGGACTATAGTACTCAAGGTGAGTTTATAGCCCCACTTTTATAGTTTACTGATTTACTATTATTCGTGGTGAGAACATGCTTTTTTTATAAATTGGACCCAAGTTATTAAATATATTGAATTATGTTGTTTTGCCTAAGTAGCGAATAACCCTCCCTGAGCCCTTTATCATGAACTGTCACTGTGCATAGATGTATTGTTGTGTTAATTGCATTATGGTGTGCGCGAATTTTATAAATAGATCTTATAAGGATTAACCCTCCCCCGTTAGGGTGATTAGCTACCATCACCGGGAACGACGTGACCATGTCGGACTTTGGATGTTGCGGGTTTACAACAGCTGTACGGTAAAATAATAAACTGCTAAAATAGCAAATACAGGTTGAGCTTCAGTGTCATGAGCTTAGTGCAATAGTAATCTGGTTTTGTGATTGTTGGCATATGTTGTAACATCACGGGAAAGTCTTGCGGTCCTGCATAATTTAAATACATAAACCTATGAATTCACCAACATTTTGTTGACGTTTTAAGCAATGTTTTCAGGAGGTTCAATAGGCACGAGGGCCAAGGTATGCATGGATTATGTTTTTTGGCTTGCACTGTTAAAGAATTATGTGCAGTCAAGATTATTGGAAAATCTATGTTACTTTTGTAATAATTAAACAAGAACAATAAAGCTATAAGCTTTGTAATATGTCTTTTAATTAAATCCAATGTATCAATTTAAACGACTTTTGTGTCGTTCTTATATATATCTTGTGTTGTTGATCTTGAAGTAACATGCCCCGGATCCTTATTCTGCTGCGACCCATTTTGGGGGTGTTACAAATACGAACTCCATGCAAATGATGTCCGTATTATGCGTGAATGCAATCAAGATCCACTTGCATTAGTTGCTAACCATCAAATGACACCATCTCACTTTAACGCTTATCAATACCCATACAACAATCCTTAGTTCCAACAACAGTTTTCACCATCTCATTCTCCTCATTATGGATCAATTCCTCCCACACAACATTACTCAACTACTTATCATCCACACCTCTTGCAATTTCTTATCCGTCAACACCGTATCCAAATGCTTACGCATCTACTGTTCATCAAGAGGCTTGTTCACACCACCATCATGTTCCCAATTTGAATATAATGTTTCCACACGTTGAAAAATAAAAAATAATCAACAAACACATATGGCTGAATTTCCTCAGATAGAGTCTAGTCTTTGCAGTTCCCGTGTTTAAGCAAGGAGATGACCCTATTGATGCCATTAACAAAATGATGTCATTTCTGTCTACTACCGTCACATCTCATTTCCATCTACCAATATCACTAAGAACTCATCCACCCTAAGATAACAAGAAACTATTCATGATACAAGTGACTGTTAACTACTATAAAGGGAGAACTCAAAGATTCTTATGCCGAGCTAGTACTATAGGAACAAGAGCTAATACTTCAGGAACAGGAGGGAATTATTCAGGTCAACAAAGGGTTGTAAAGTGTTTTAACAGCCAAAGGGAAGGTCATATGGCAAGACAGTGCCCAAAGCCTAAGAGGAAAAGAGATGCTACGTGGTTCAGGGATAAAGTTCTATTGTCGAAGCTCAAGGAAATGCTAAAGTTCTGAATGAGGAAGAATTGGAATCCTTGCAGACCTGGCAAGCATAAGGTCAGCTACACAGTCGGTCATTACTCACAATGCAGCTTATCAAGCTGATGATTTGGATGCGTATGAATTTGATTATGACGAGATCTCTACAGCCAAAGCAGTTCTTATGGCCAATTTGTCTAGTTACGGTTCAGATGTTCTCTCCGAGGTACCATACTTTGACAACACTCATAATGATATGCTAAATCAAAGTGTGCAAGAGATGCCGTATTCTGAACAAACACATCTTGTGAATTATCCAGAGAATGATAACCAGTGATAACACTATCATTCCTTAGTCTTAGTATCTGCTTGAAACACAAAATGCAGCTGTTCAGAATACAAATTCTTCTGCAGAACAAGATGCTATGATATTATCTATGTTTGAACAACTGTCAAATCAAGTAACTAATTGTAAAAAGGTCAGTGAGGACAATCTAATTGCCAATGAAACCCTATTTTTTGAGCTTGAAAGATACAAAGAACGGGTAAAATTGCTAGAAGAAAGACAAAATGTGGATTTAGGTACTAGAGACAAGCTGATAATTAATGATAAAATTCGGGATAAAGATGCATAGTTTGCGGATTGTGAAAAGGAAATTAACTCTCTTAAACAAACTCTTTCTTAACAATTAAAAGAATTTAGAAAAATGTTAACTTTTGTAAATTTGATCTCGCGGAGTCGCACGGTTATCGCCGGTAAAAACTAAATACACCACGTTGATCGAAAACGAATCACGAACACAACGGTCTATGTTATAAGTCGTGTCGTTTAACGTCACTCGAAACCGAAAAACCAAAAATTTATTAAAACGTGAAAAAACTCGTTCTTGTGTAACGACCCACTCCGGAAAGGAGGCCGAAACGTCATAATCATGGTGTCATATCAAAGCATAATAAAGGCATAAAGTCATAAATGATAACATAGGACAAGGTGGAAAGCCGGAATCAAACATCGGCTCCCAATTATGAGATCAACATGAATAACGTAAAAGAAGTCTAAAGGACGAAACATGTGTCCAAGATAGTATAGCACATCAAAGTGTCTGCGATATAAAGAAAGGAAACTAAATAGGTCACTTCCTAAGCACACACTCTCTCATGCCCAATCTCCCTCTAGATACCTGCCGTATAAGAAAGAGAAAGAAAATACGGCTGAGCATAACGCTCAGTGAACGGATATAATAACAATGTAATTAATAAGTATGAATCCTGGATAGTAAATACAAAGTAGCGGAAAGATCAAAAGTGTCATGAGGAAACCTGGAGAATGCGTCATGAAGAATAGGAAATAAACATGTAAAGCATGGTAATACGAAGTAAAGATGTCATGAAATTTCATGGATAGTATAAACATAAATGATAAGGGATGCCCACGAGCTCATATAATCATACATGTCATAATAATAATGTCGTGAATACATGCATATAATAGAGGGGCTGCCTCAACATGTAATAGAGGGGTGACCTCTTATAATAATATGGGTGGAGGGATCAGCTCCAATGTGATGGGATGTAGAGCACACACCAACCAATCACCATGAACGTGTAAACATGTAAACTAGGATGCACCCATACGCCCCTGAATAATAATGGCCAAACATGAAATATAATCTGGTAACATGAAAAGGGACGCCGCGTGAAATCACTCTCAACGCGAAAGAGTCGTGACACAGGTGCCTCATGTGTCACGGTCATGGTACCTCCATGACTAGGTGGTAAGTCATGTAAATCATGGTCATGCGTATATATAGCTCGGGCAATAGAATAAGTCTTGAAATCAAACATGTAAAGGATCATGGCAAAAGACATAAAAATGGGGAAGCATAGCAGTTCTGGGGATGAATCATGAAAAGAAAGAATGTCCTTACTGAAAGGACGGAATATCCGTACCTTATGTCCAGCAGTAACGGAAAGAGATGGATAAGAAGATGGAAGCTACTCCTGCTTAATGCGATCTACATGTTAAAGGACATATATAAGTTACTTGTTCATGATTAAGGTTACTTTCCATTTTTGTAACTTTCTATTTTTTAGTAACTTTCTATTTTTAGTAACTTTCTATTTTTAGTAACTTTCTATAATTAGCTGATTATGATTAGGTACGTTCATGATTACATATTCCTGGTTATGATGTTTCATGATTAGTTTTCCTTGTTATACTAGGTACTTTCCAAAATTAGCAGCTTCTAATTATAGTTACAGTTTCACTCATAAATAGACTTTTCCTTGTTAACTTTCCATAAATGATAACTTTCCTGATTTAATAAGTTCCCATAATTAAACTTTCCAAAAATAGACTTTCTAAAAATAGACCTTCCAAAAATAGCAGGTTTCTATATATAGCAAGTTTCCATAAATAGCATGTTTCTATAAATAGCAGGTTTCTATAAATAGTAAGGTTTACATAAAATAATATCAAAATGACATTTTATACCCCCCAACTTATTTTTCTCAGATCATAACAAATGTAATAATATGCTTAAATCAGCCCCCAAGGTTTCAGAAATTACAAAACAAGTCCTTATACTCTTATATCACAATTCGGCAAACAAATTAATTCACAAAACCCTAATCAAAATTTCCCCAATCACAACACAATTATTTCCCAATCATTGGCATTAATTACACCTGGACAAAATAACAAAACCCTAACCCTAATTCATTTTAACCATTTTCTTTCCCTTTTTCCTTATTTTCGAATTCGGTAAACACAAATAAATCTCCATTAATCATTCGAATCATTTATAAATTATTCCAACAATTTTTATGAGTTATATGAGATATGAACAACCTCAGAAAAATATAAAATAAATTTTACCAATATTTTATATGCCGATTTCATTTTCATTTCTAAATTAGGGTTTTGAATATGTTTCAATTTATAAAATCAAAATAAAGTGCATGGACATTTTTCTCAGGTTTATAACATATTAATATGATGAAACATAAGTTATAAAATTACCTTTGATGGCCCTTGATGATTTTATGATTTTATGCACCCGGTTGTGATTTTCGAACCCAAAACAATACCAAAAATCGAATCAAGCACTCCCCAAGCTTCCCACTATTTTTCCCACACTCCTTAGCCTTCAAATGATCTTAGAAAAATCGCACAAGTCCTGGAAAAATTCTTTGTGCCGCCACTTAATTTATTTAGGGTTCGGTGGTATTTGTTTTTAGGATTTAGTAAAATGAAAGTGAATAAAAGATATACATAAGAGTTTGGCCGAGTCCTAGGGCATTTCAAATGGAATAAAATCAGGTTTTATTATTTACATAATTATTATATATTTATCCATATTTTATTTAATTAATTTTGTAATATATAAAAATATATTAATTAAATACATTATAAATTCTGGGCCATATAATACCATAATAATTTTTAATTAATTTCCTTGTAATAAGCAAAAGTATTTTGATCTTACAAAAATTTCATAATTGCTATATATTGTATTTTCATAATTTCTATAATTAAACTGAAATTTATTTAAGCTTTTATAGATTTTCTTGCATTAGGGGTATTTTGGTAATTTTACACTTATTGAAATTTTTAGGTTTTACAACTCTTCCCCCCTAAAAGAAAAATTCGTCCTCGAATTAGAAACATGATACGACTGAAAAGAACATACCAGATCATGGAAGAAAATGAGGATAAGAAGTCCGTATAGACTCCTCGGTCTCCCAAGTGGCTTCCCGCTCGGGATGATTCCTCCAAAGAATTTTGACAAAAGGGATCGTCTTGTTCCTCATGACTCTGTCCTGACGGTCTAGAATAGACTCAGGCTCTTCCGTATAAGATAAATCCTCACGGATCTGATCGAATGGATAAGAGACAACGTGAAGAGGATGATACTTGTAACCTCTGAGTAATGATACATGAAACACATTGTGAACATGAGATAGCTGAGGAGGTAACGCCAAACGATAGGAAACCTCACCAACGCGATCAAGAATCTCAAACGGTCCTATGAAACTTGATACCAAAACGCCTGACTCCACGTGTAGGTGATACTTTCAAGAAAACATGTTCACCCGGCTGGAACTCTAATGCTCTGCGATGCCTATCGGCGTAACTCTTCTGACAGTGCTGAGCTTCCTTAAAGCTTTTCCCTGGGCGACGGGGGCTACCTTGTGTCTCATTAGGGGTCACGCAGTCCATCATCTCCTGACGGCCTCAAGAATACGTGCACCAACCATAGTCCCGAACAAAGTAGGAGCACGAACATAACCAGCCCCATAATCAACAACTTCACATGATCACGATTAACAGCAGCCTGCTGCGGCAGGTGCCAACATGATGCAGGGTGTTCTGCTTAGGACTCCACAAGACCAGCAAACGGACCAGTCCCCAGAAAACGCCAGCCGGCAGAGGACCCTACCGGTCTCTAGCTTTGAGTGGAATGCGGCCGATCTGCCCACGATCCATGCAGCCATGAAAATTAGAACGCGTCCGTGTCACCCCGTCTATAGGTGACCGGACTTGACACGGGGATTCATCCCCTGTCTGAGTTACCAGGCGCCAAGCTCCTATTAACCTCCCCTGTTCTGATTCAGTAAACCTTTACCAGAATACGGGTGCGACGATAAACGTGGGCTCTCTGATGCGGTGACGACGATACGCTTAAGGGAGGTACCGGAATGTACCGTCACAATTGTGTTTTACATGTTGGGAAGACATGTTTCGCTACTTTTACTAATCGGTGTACGTCCTTACGGGAACGGGTCCTTCAACCAATTAGACCGCATTCTACAAGTCGATGTCAAAGAACAAGCTGGCCAGATAGCAACTTCATGGCCTACAGCGATCCGGATGGAAACCCTGTTACGGCCCCTCACTCCATATACACAAAAGTACCCGGCCAACCCCCCCAAGGATTGCCACCCAGCTAACGTGTTGTCCCACACCATCTCAAGGCCTTCTTCTTTACTTTATAGAAGGCGCCGGACTAACCCCCAGCATCTCCTTTAAAGCCCCCCAAGATTGTGTGAATCCCCCCTCGACTCTCACAACGCATCAACATAGCCCACACTACCCAGCCACCCTGAGTGGAATCAAGAGAACGGAGAAACATCTGTCGACGACCGCTGGAGAGAATCTACACTGGGCGAACAATTCAGCCTACATACAACCAGTCAACATCGAGAAATAGGGGATCGCTCAGGGTACAGTGCATTAAAAACTACCCGCAGCCCGTGCACATTCCATCGGTCAACAAGGCTCCCCTCTTAGTCAGCAGTGAACAAGAGTTCTGTAAAAAAAAGCCGCAAAAACTCCGTGCATGCCTCTGAGGCCTGCCTTACGTCTGCGGCAGAAAGCGGTAACGTCATACCCCCTCCACCTGGTCCACCCTCCCCTAGCACCCCATCAGACCACTTACCACTAAAACCACGAAATACATCCCAGCCGCGTACTCGAGGAGAGCATACGGGTCCAGCATCTCAGATACATAGTCCACCAAGGTACAACCAGCAGCACCTACCCGCCAACGCCTCCACCCAGCAATCCTCCCCTACCAAACTGCAATGACCAATCCCGGACGAGTATCCGTCAATAGATGTATACGGCACCGACCAAACTACCCGGTCCCAGCCGCACCGACTCAGGTCTAGTCCAAATATACCGAACTCTGCTGAGGTGAAACAAGAAAATTTATACTGTCATCCGATCGGTACACCACAAACGCCCCTATCATTCTCCGAACCTCACATACACCCCCCAAAAGTCTCGCTCCGTTCCTGAAACTGCAGCAAAAACCATCACCTTATACTGCTCTGAGAAAGCCATCTTAGGTTCCAAATTTTGAGAGCGAAGACAACGGCTGCTAATTCCAGATCATAAGTAGGATAGTTCACCTCATAGGGCTTTAGTTGTCGTGAGGCATAGGCAATCACTTTCCCATGCTGCATGAGTACACACCCAAGACCCTTCTTAGAAGCATCACTGTAAATCTGAAATCCACCTGAACCAGATGGAAGAGTAAGAATAGGCGAGGAAACCAAACGTTGCTTAAGCTCTTCAAAGCTCTTTTCTCGCTCTTCATTCCATACAAACTTCTCACCTTTTCGCATAAGCTTGGTTAAGGGTAAGGCTAATCGTGAGAAACCCTCTACGAATCTGCGGTAATAACCTGCTAATCCAAGAAAACTCCGTACTTCGGTCACAGACGTCGGTCTTGGCCATTTGGTGATAGCCTCAACCTTCGCCGGATCCATAGTAATTCCTTCTGCTGAAACAATGTGACCCAGAAATGCCACCTTACTCAACCAAAATTCGCACTTGGAAAACTTGGCATATAATTTCTCCTGTCGTAAAATCTGTAGAACAGTGCGGAGATGCTCCTCGTGTTCTTCTTTAGACTTAGAGAAGACCAGAATATCATCAATGAACACGATGACGAACTTGTCCAAGAATTCATGAAAAACTCGGTTCATCAAGTCCATAAATACAGCTGGAGCATTCGTGAGACCAAAAGGCATAACCAAGAATTCATAATGACCATAACGTGTGCGAAAAGCAGTCTTGGAAATGTCCTGCTCTTTCACTCGCAACTGATGGTAACCAGATCGTAAATCAATCTTGGAAAAATGTTTAGCGCCCTGAAGCTGATCAAATAAATCATCGATACGTGGAAGGGGATAACGATTACGAATGGTGATCTTGTTCAATTCACGGTAGTCGATACATAATCTCATGCTACCGTCCTTCTTCTTGACAAACAGAACCGGTGCACCCCATGGCGATACACTCGGGCGAATAAAACCTCGCTCCAACAACTCCTGTAACTGATCCTTCAACTCTTTTAACTCAATCGGTGCCATGCGATAAGGAGCTTTGGAGATTGGCTCAGCTCCGGGAATAAGCTCAATGTTAAACTCAACATCGCGAATAGGAGGTATTCCTGGAAGTTCTTCCGGAAATACGTCCTGAAATTCGGAAACAATCGGCTGATCATGAATAGAAGAAACGTCAGAAGTCGTGTCATGAATGGTAGCCAGAAAACCTTCACAGCCATGCGATAGTAAGGTACGTGCTTTTAAAGCGGAAATGATCTTCATAGATTTTCCCGGTAAGGAACCATGATAAATAAATTCAGGAGCATGAATATCGCCGAATATAACACGACGGGAATGACAGTCAATCGTAGCACGGTGTGCTGCTAACCAGTCTATACCCAGAATTATGTCAAATTCACACATATCCAAGGGAAGTGCATTAACTGAACGAATCTTGTCATCAAACTGTAGAGGAAGATCTCTATATACATGGGTAATACGTGCGGAGTCTTTCATGGGCGTGGATATACATAATACATGATCAAGTAATATAGGTGTCATAGTAAAACATGAGGCAAACTTGGTAGATATCACAGAATGTGTCGCACCCGTATCAAATAAAACAAACACTGCACGTCCGAATATAAATAATGCACCAGTGATGGTACCTGAAGTATTGGCGGCCTGATCCTGAGTAAGTGCAAAGACACGGCCTGATGCGTCTGGCTTCTTGTCAGCATGACCAGACGAACTAGCACCAGTGTTCTTCTTGCAGTCCCGCTGAAGATGACCAGCCTGGCCACATTTGAAGCAAGTACCAGCAGCACGACGACACTCTCCTGGGTGTCTACGTCCACATGTGTTGCAAACAGGGTGAGTATAACCCTCAGAGGGTACCCTGGACTGCTGGGAACCTGATTCAATGATAGATCGTGAGACATGAACTTTGAGACATATAGAGAATAAACTTGTTATTTCAAATGATTTACCCGAGTTGGTAGATCGGTGGGATTGCTGACCTCTGTTCCTTTGGTCGCGTCCAGCACCAGAATTCCTGTTGTTGTCACGAGAGTAGTTGTTGTTATTGTTGTTACGGTAGTTACCACCACCGCCCTGCCTGTCAGATCCCTGACGGTCATTTTTCTGATCGTGACTCCGATAATTATTCTGCTGAGTGTCCGACTGATATCGGTCTCCACTCTTATGCCTGGAGAATAGTTGAATGGTACATATTATAAGGATAGGGAGGTAAAACATAGAATAAGGTCGCAAAACTTGATTACAGAAAGTTTACCTCTTGTCTGAACGTTCGGACCTATCATAGTCATAAGATGATAAAACTGATAGGTCTCAACGATTCGATTACTGAAAAGTTTACCTCTTGTCTAACGTTCGGGTCAACCTATCAAAGTCATCCCTGTCACAAGATTTCTAAGTTCGTGCAGCATCCGCGAACCTGAGCAACATCCGTAAACTGTATACAACATGACATGGTCAAGGATTGACTATGAAGAACCCCCAACAAAAGGTTTCTTTCGCGCTGCTCTCTGCAGTCCGCAGCCTTGATCCAAGAAAACCAGCTAGGCTGAGGAAACGCTGCATGTAACTCAATACTATTTTTACACCGCCCTTGCCGGATGGGAATGATACTCTCTCTTCATCAAGCTCTCTTGCTCGCTCGAGGGGAAAAACTGTAGAAAGAACAAGCTTCTTTGAAGCTCCAAGGTCAAAGTAAGGACCCACGCAAATCTCCTCCTTTGGCCTGCTTATAGGCCTTCCACCAAGCTAACGCGTCACCCTCAAACTTATACACAGCCAATCTGGTCTTAAAAGCATCATTACAAATTCATCACAATCAAAATAAAAAGAAACTTTCTCCATAGGAGATCCAATTCTCAGCAACAACAGGCACTGCCTCCGAACAAACGGGGTTTCTCTTATTAAGCGCTCAAGCCAAGTATGATAGTGACTTGGTGAGGATTACCACCCGAAGCACCAGCGCTGTATTCTTCGCGAACCTGCTCGCGAATCTGTGGGAGCATGGCATCCACGGCTGCCTGAACGGCTGCAACGAGTTCAACATCGGTACGAGTGTTCACCATCTGACATTTGCAAAAAGGGTTTAATGATTAAACGGTTAAAAGGTTAAAACGCGACAGAAGATAAACGTCGATTCTGAAGGAACCTAATTCTCCCCAATCCTCACAGGTCAAGTTTTAGAGCCTACAGTCGGAAGCCGAGCTCTGATACCATAATTGTAAACGACCCAAACCCCTCAGGAGAGTAGGGCCGAAACGTCATAAAATCATGGTGTACATATCAAACATAATAAAGGGCATAAAGACAAAAATGATAAACATAGAACAAGGTGTGAAAGCCGGAATCAAACATCGGCTCCCGATTAAGAATCACATGAATAACGTAAAAGAAAAGTCTAAAGGACTCAAACATGTGTCCAAGATATATAGAACATCAAAGTGTCTGCAATAAAAGAAAGAAAGCTAAATGGGTGGCACTTCCTAAGCACACACTCTCTCAAGCCCAATCTCCCTCTAGATACCTGTCGTATAAGAAAGAGAAAGAAATACGGCTGAGCATAACGTTCAGTGAACGGATATAATAACCAATGTAAGAATAAGTATGATCCTGGATAAAAAGTATATAAGCAGCGGTAAAGAAACATGATTGTCATGAGGAAACCTGGAGAATACATCGTTGAAGGAATATGAAATTAAACATGTAAAACGTGGTAACGAGAAAGTCCAAGATATCAAGAGATATTCATCTAAAAACATAAATAATCAGGAAATCCCACCAGAACAAAACGACATGAGAAAAAATACCGAGCTCATATAATCATAACATGTCATAACAATAAAATCGTGAATACATGCATATAATAGAGGGGCTGCCTCAACATGGTAATAAGAGGGGAGACCTCTTATAATAATATGTGGGTGGAGATCAGCTCCAATGTGATGGGTGTAAGCACACACCAACCAAACACCTATGAACGTGTACACATGTAAACTAGGATGCACCCATACGCCCTGAAAATAATGGCCCAAACATGAAATATAATCTGGTAACAGAAAAGGGACGGCCGCAGTGAAATCACTCTCAAGCTCGAAAGAGGCGTGACACAGGTGCTCATGTGTCACGGTCAAGGTACCTCCATGACTAGGTGGAAAGTCATGTAAAATCATAGGTCCATGCGTATATATATAGCTCTGGGCAATAAGAATAAGCTTGAATCAAACAAATGTAAAGGATCATGTCAAAAGACTAAAAATGGGGAAGCATAGCAGGTTCTGGGGATGAATCATTAAAAGAAAACAATTCCTTACTGAAAGGACGTAATATCCGTACCTTATGTCCAGCAGTAACGGAAAGAGATGGATAAGAAATGATGCTACTCCTGCTTAATGCATCTACATGTTAAAGGACAATATAATTACATGTTCAATGATTAAAGGTTACGTTCCATTTTTAGCAACTTCCTGTTTTAGCAACTTTTCTTTTTTAGTAACTTTTCTTTCTATTTTTTAGTATCTTTCTATTATTAGCATGATTCTAGATTAGTACTATCCATATTAACATATTCCATGATTAATATATTTCATGATTAAGTATTCTTGTTATAATTGGTACTTTTCCTTCCAAAAATAGCAGCTACTAATTATAGTAAGTTTCCGAACATAGACTTTCCCTTAATTAACTTTCCATAAATATAAACTTCACTGATTAATAAGTTTCCATAATAAACTAACTTCCAAAAATAGACTTCAAAAATAGCAAGTTATCCTATAAATAGCAGGTTTCATAAATAGCAGGTTTTTCATAAATAGCAAGTTTCTATAATTAGCAGGTTCTATTTCCACTATTTACAATCCAATCCTTGTCCTACATAATTTACGTAATTAGATCCTTTTAGTTATTACTTTAATTAAATCATGATCTTTAAATTATCCATTTTTTGCAAAAACAAGCCCTTATAATTAAAATATGGTATTTTCATACTAATACGTAAATTACTGATCATAACCATTGTACTTTTCATAATTTACACTTTTAGTCCTCATTTTTTAAATACAATTCGAATTAAATAATATATATATAATTTAATCATAGATTAACCCATAACCATTATCAAATGACAATTTTATACCCTTCTACATTATTTTTCACAGAATCTATACATAAAATTAAACATCATAATCAGTCACAAAGTTTCAGAAATTACAAAACACCCCTTATATCTTTTAAAACACAAATCCGTAACCAATAAATCAAAAACCCCTAATTATAATTTTACCCTATACTTACATAAATTTTTAAACATTCATCCGCATGTATTGACCTGGGAAAATATAAAAACCCAAACCCTAATTCTTTTCCAAGTTAATTTCTTCATTTCGTTCATAATTCAAAATACGCAAGAATTAGAATTCCACAATAATTATCTAAATTTTTATACAATTTATTCTAACAATTTATCTGGTTTCATATGATAACTAAAGTCAAAAAATTATAAAAACGAAAGTATAAATTTATTAAAGCCTGAAATAAACATCTTGCAATTATTTAGGTTTAGATCCATTTAAAGCTTAATAAATCAAAATAACGTGCATGGTAATCTTTCTCATAACATATCAAATTTATATAATTCAAATGAGTTATAAAAATACCTTAGAATAAATGGATGATTTTATGAATTATTGAGTTCGGCTAGGTATTTCGAATTCAAAAGAACACCATAAATCGAATCAAGCTTCAAACCAATGAACCAAAAATTTCTTAGCTCCCTTGTACTCCCAAGAACTAATAAAATTCGTTTTCTTGCCTTGAAAAATATGTGCGCCAACTTTAATTGTTTAGGGTTTTGAAATGGTTTTTAGAGATATTACAAATGAAAATTGTATATAAAAAGAATATACTAACTAAATGCCGAGATTTTGGTATTTTCAAAGTAATAAAAATCAGATATTATTTTAGCCTAAAAATTTTCATAATTTTCCCCTATTAATTTTATATTTAATTGTTATAATATAAGTAATTTACTTATATTATTTTCGCAAATATACATATTTATAAGAAATAATTATTTTTCTTGCATAATATAAGATATTTTAATCTTATATAAATTTCATACTTGTCACATGATGTATTTTATAATTTATAACACTTGATTGAATTTTATTCATGCTTTTATTAAATTTTCTGACATTAGGGGCATTTTGGTAATTTTGCACTTGTTCTGTTTTTAGCGTTTTACATTATATATACATACTATACAGAGGATATAAGAATAGGTACCACCGCTATTCTTCGGCTTCATCTGCCAGTTCTTTTAGAGTCTCATGAGTAAAACTTCTCATACCCAGCTTGTCGATAAGGAATTCAATTCTTTCTCGACATAGAGCCTTGGTGAAGATGTCCGCCAACTGATATTCTGTTCTGACAAAGTAAAGCTTGACGACTCCATTCTCCACTTGCTCTTTTATGAAGTGATATCTGATGTCGATATGCTTTGATCAAGAATGTTGAACATTATTGCAGCATAAGGCAATAACGCTTTTGTTATCACATTACATTGGAATTTTATTAAATCCAAGGTCATAGTTGGTAAGTTGTGATCTCATCCAAAGGACTTGAGCACAATAGCCGGATAAGGCTATATATTCAGCTTCCGTACCAGATATTGTAGCACTTTCTGCCCTTTTGATGACCAGCTAACAAGTCTGTCTCCCAACAATTACATACTTCCAGATGTACTACGTCTTGTATCTTGACAACCCGAGTAATCAACATCTGCAAAAGCTGTTAGAGCAATAGCAGAATCCTTCGAGTACCATAGTCCCCGATTGCCTGTTCCTCTTAGATATCAAAAGATTCTTTTTACAGCATATAGCTGCTTTTCGGTAGGACGAGCCTGATACCGAGCACACATATAGACAGCATATACCAGGTCTGGTCTACTGGATGTTAGATACATAAGGGTGCCAACCATGCCACGATAATGTGTAGGATCAACGACTTTCCCTTGTGTATCCTCATCCAATTTGGATTTCTCCACCATTGGAGTATCCACTGGGTCACAAGATCCTATCCGTATTTCTTAAGTTATTCTAGAGCATATTTTGATTGGTTTAAAAAGATGCCTCTAGGACTCTATGAAATCTGTAGTCCTAGAAAAATGATGTTTTGCCCATCATTGACATCTTGAATTTGGAACACATTATCTCAGAAAATTTATCACATAGTTCAGTAGTAGTAGAAGCAAAAATTATATCGTCAACATAAATTTATACCAGGAGGATATCTTTGCCTTTTCTGCTGATGAACAATGTGGGATCAATCGTGCCTTTGGAAAATCCTTGGGATAGTAGAATCAATTGGAGCATGTTTCAACCCATATAGAGCTTTCTTTAGTCTGTACACGTAATTAGGATTGTTTGGATCCACAAATTCGTCCGGTTGGCTAACGTAGACTTCTTCACGCAAAATACCATTCAAAAATGCCGTCTTTACATCCATCTGGTAGATGATCATATTCATATGAGCAGCAAACGCGAGAAATATTCGAACAGCTTCTAGTTTAACCACGGGAGCAAAGGATTCTTCGAAATCAATTCCCTCTTCCTGACGGTATCCACGAGCTACCAATCTTGCCTTGTTTTTCAAGATTCCCTCAAATTCATCCAATTTTACCTTATATATCCATTTTAAGGTTATAACCATCACTTTATCTAGACGTGGAACGAGTTCCCAAACTTCAAGATGTTCGAATTCATTTAGCTCTTCTTGCATTGCCTCAATCCAGCATGAATGAGTTTGTGCATCTTTGTACGTCTTAGGTTCAACTGAAGTTAGAAAGGCATCATAGTAGCAGAACAGGGCTTGTTCGTGTAATTGGAGTCTTGTGGAAACGGGTCTAGAAGGGTCACCAATTATGTTTTGTAACAGATGATCTTTTGTCCATTTACCTAGGTCTGAGAACAGTTTCTGGAATTGGAATGCCAAAATAAGGATCGTTACTCATATGTGCAACCTTAAGGTCATGTGACTCTTCTTCAGCACAGAGAGGAATTGTTTAGGATTGTGATTGTGGAGTGGTTTGTGAGGTACTTGGTGAGGGTGCATCTTGATTAATAGTTGTTGAGTAAGGTGAACCGGTTGACTCAACAGGAGCTGGAGCTTCTTCTACATGAACTGGAGAGGCAACGCTAGCTGGAGGAAAGAAGAACTCAACAAACACTGGTTGAAACACAAGATCCCATTCATGCCTCGATGGTGGTAAAAACGGTGCTGAAGGAGGAGGGTTTGGAATGAGTCCAGAATTGGGTGTCGCAGGAGTCATTTCATGAAGCACGGGTTCTAAACTGCTTTGTTCAGAAGCCATTGCCGTCAGCTCATCAAAATTGACATGGATGGTTTTAATGATTTTTCGGGTACGTCGGTTGTAAATACGGTAAGCTTTCTTCTTGGGTGCATATCCAATGAAAATACCTATATCAGCTTTAGCTTGAAGTTTGCCCAAATTCTCACTATCATTGTTTAGATAACAAAGTGCACAAAAAACGTGAAGGTAGGATAAATCGGGTTTTTTTTATCATGTAAGAGCTCATAAGGAGTTTTTCTATGGCGATGTTGTATAATGGATCAGTTTTGGGTGTAACATGCGGTAGCAACTGCCTCGGGCCATTGAAATAAAGGAGCTTTTGCATAGATTAACATTGTTTGAAGTCGGCATCAAACAAGAGTACGATTGCCTTTCCGATAAAAACCCACCATTTTTTGTTATGGAGTTCGCGCAACTGATGTTTCGTGAGAGATGCCAACCTGTTCATAGTAGTCTCGCAGAGTTTGATTAACAAACTCAGTTCCATTATCTGTACGAATGTTCCTTACAGTTGTATTCAATCTAATTTGTATCATTTTTAGAAACTTGATTATAAAATCAGGAGCTTCATCCTTTGATGCTAGAAACTTTACCCATGTGAACCGAGAGTAATCATCCACAATGACGAGGATGTACTTTTTCCCATTTACACTTGCAACACGCATAGGCCCACAAAGATCCATGAGCAAAAGATATAGTTTTTCTTGATTGGTGTCTTCAGATTTAGGTTTATGTGATTGTTTCTTGCTTTTCCCATGGCACATACAGAACACAAATGGTCCTTTTCAAATTTAAGTCTGGGAAGACCACGTACTAGACCGTGTCCGGCCAAGTGATTAATAGCACCAAAATTCAAATGAGACAGATGACGATGCCATAACCATGGCTTAGTCTTTGTGGCTTTTGACAAGATACATATAGGAGAAGACGCCATCATATCCCCAATGGACAGAGAATACATGTTAGTTCCTCGAGATCCTAAGAGTAAATCAACACCTTCCAGATTATGAACAAAGCATGTGTGTTTCTGAAAGCTACTTCAAGATCTGAGTCGCAGAATTAACCAACTGAGAATAGATTGTGTCTTAGTCCTTCCACATAATAAACCCTTGAAATTGTGACATTCCCTATCTGATCATCACCATACCGAGAAATTAATGAAAGAAATTGGTGAGCTGAAAGCGATCTCCGATCATGTGCTTGGAGCATTCGGAGTCCAAATACCACAGAACAATTCGGACAACCTGCAGTCGATATGAGAAGAAGAAGATGGAGCAACTGAAGTATCAGATCCCTGAGATATATCAGGTTCCATTCTGTTAGCAGTCATGGATTTTACAACCTTATTTTTGCTATTTTGAACAGACTTAGGTACTTTAGATCTCCTGGTATATACTCTAGTCACTACATGTTTTGGTGCAACTACTTCGAGATGAATGGGAACCCTAAGAGGCACTTTATTAGTGGCGGTTAACCTAGTTAAAGGGCACACATTTCCAACTAAGGTTAAAGTCATTCCAGTGGGTTTCCATTTATATCCAACAGAGTTAAACACTTTTCCACTAGGTTTCCATTCTTTTCTCTTTTTATTTTTCTTAGAGGCAGATTTTAGCACGCACATTCATACTATTCACATGATCAATTAAACACATAGCATGATTAGCATCAAACAAACATTTATTGCATACAGAACAAAGAGCCCTTACACCTTAACAGATGCTTAACATGTTTTTTTTTTTTTTTTTTTTTTTTTTTTTATTTTTTTTTTTTTTTTTTTTTTTTTTTTTTTATTTTTTTTTTTTTTTTTTTTTTTTTTGTATTTTTTTTTTTTTTTTTTTTTTTTTTTTTTTTTTTTCTTTTTTTTTTTTTTTTTTTTATTTTTTTTTTTTTTTTTTTTTTTTTTTTCAAATTATAGACATTTATAGAATCAAGTTCCTTTTATCAAACTAGATTTAACTTTCCTAGATTTGGACTTCTACTTTATTCTCTCATTACTACTTGGTGGTTTCGCAGGAATCTATCATTTTTGTATTGCTTAAGGCTTTTTTGATCCGCTAGCACTAGTAGAAAGGGTATACTCAAGTAGAAGACAAATAGAGTATGTTAGTTACTTTTGGGAATGTTGCCAGATGATGTGATAGGTGTCAGCAAATCAACTATTTCTTCTTGTTAACAGCGTAGACCGCAAACTAATGTTCTTACTAATTTGTGAATACAGGCAAATATCTCTAACATAACCTAGCAACTCTTGAATTAGCTTAACATATATACAAGCTAAGTAAGATGCACTATTTAAAGGGTTTCGTGATTTAGCTTGTTCAACTACCTCCCTAAGAGTAGCAGCTTGTTCCATAGTATGCTGTATAGTATATGCAAATGCTTCCTATTATTCTTAACCTTAGGAGCCAAAATTACTGGGTCAAGCTTATACATTTCTGGAGCAATAGTGGTAGCATTTGACACTTGGGTAGCATTTTCAACTATGTCTTTTCCTTTTAATTTTCTAAGATCATTTTTAATGTTGTTATGACAAATACTTTTTCCAAAAGTTGAGCATTTAAATCAGTAACTTCAACAGACTTTTGATTTAATTGATTAACCAAAGAGTCAGTGTGTTCTTTAACATGAACACGTGATGGTTTAATTGAATCATAAAGTTGTTTATAAGTCTTTTTCAAATGCTTATTCTCAGCAATTAGATTTGTCACCCTATGTCCCAGTTCTATGTTGATGGTCTCAATCTCATCTATGTCCTTTTTCACACTATTTGTGGTGGAAGTTTTATTCAAACGTTTAATGTTTGCCTTCAACTTCTTGATTGTTGTGTCTTTTACTTGAAGCTCAGCTTTCAAATTGTTCAACTCAAATGATTGATCAAATGTAGGATCAGTTTGGTTTACAAATGTGTTATTCTTTTGAAAAATTTCTTTATTGAGTTGCATTGCAAGTTCAAGAGAAACACAATGTTGTTTAAGTTTAGAAAATCTTTTCAATAGTTTATTATACTCATCTTTTTCCACCATGTTGTGTTGTTTGATAAGCTCAGCTTCAAGTTCCAGACACTTGTTGCACTTTTCAACATAATTCACAAAATCATTCATAGCAACAAAAGAACTCACATTCACAGAATTATTCATATCCACAAAAAGAAATCACAACAATATTAACAATATCTTGAGAAATAATTTGATCCAAGAGTTGATCGTTTGCATTCAAAAAGTGTTTCTTTTTAATTTCAAAGCAATGTTTTTCTACACCATACTGTTGAACAGCAGCTTCCATCTGGTTAAAAACTGTTTGTACTTTCATTACCTAATTTAAAAGATCTTTATCAAAAACATTAAATATGACTTCTAAGGTCTTTAAAAATGGAATTATTTCGTTTAGAAAAATAGCTTTAGTGCGTTCAAACCCCCATTCCGCTTCTGTTAAAGCATTGGGTGTAATCCACTTTTTCACCATAGTGTCAAATTGGCCAAGATGGGATTTAAGCTTTTTAAGGCTTGTATTAACCAGGCTTACCTTAGGAAGTTCTCGAGGAGCCTCAATTTTGACTGGTGATGAAGCAGATTGGTCAGTATTAGGGTGTGAGGCTTGTTCATCAAACAGTTCTTGTTGTGGAACAAAACATTTATCAAAATCTTCAGATAAGCAATTTAACTCAGCATAATTAATTGGTTTAATGTTAACTTTCTTTTCTAAAACCATTGGATCACTTTGTTTCAAAAACATTTTGGATCGACTCTCTTCCTCAAGCATCAAAGTCTCTTCTGAATCAGTAATTGAAATCACATTGGTTTCCTTAGCAATAACAGTACCTATAACAAC
>BQNB010023573.1:0-61654 GCA_026074375.1 Tanacetum coccineum
TCCCACTTGCTCATCCAAGGGTCAAAGTATGCTTTGAAATAGATTCGAACGGTATCCTAACAGTCACAAGTGAAATATTATCTACTCATAAGAGACAAAAACTCACCATTACCAATGTAAATGGAAGGCTTTCCGAGAACGAGATTAAGAAGATGCTAAAAGATTGTGAGCAGTACCAAAATGAGGATAAAGAATTCAAAATGAAAGCAGAAGCACACTATGAATTAGATAATCTCATCTACGACGTGAAGAAAAAGATCAAAGAACGCAATATCAAGACGCGCATGCATCCAGAAAGCTTGATCAAAATGGAGAATGCTATTGCCGAGACGACTCAGTGGCTCCATGACAACAAAGATGCATCGCTGGCCGAGCTTAAGGAGATGAAGTTTAATATCTCATGCCACATTAATATTTTATAAACTTTTTGAGCTGATAAACATATCTCCAGTATGATATAAACATCTTAAAGTTATGTAATTTGTTTCACATAACACAAGCAAGCGAGAAAGAACCCTTCAAAAGAACAAACCGAAGTGGTTTGAACGCTTATTTCGGTTTAAAGAGTAATGGGTAACTCTAGAATATTGATTTGGTCTTCAACCAAATATCTTGTTCATGAGGTTACTTGATCTATATTTTTCTTTTTTGTTCATCTTTTCATGGATGCTTATCTAAGGTACTTGATTCCTGTATAACAATTTTTTTTCAGCAAATTTGTAATGAACTTTAAGTTTTAAGTACTTTGATTGGGTTCATACCTATTAGAGTATTGGATATCACCTCAAATCAGGTTGATTCAAAGTGGGTCAAATTGGGTGGTGCATGTAACTGCCAACCTAGTTAGGTTTATTTTATTTTATTTGTTCGAAATGAAATAAAAAAAAATATGGTATATACTCGGACGTATTTCATGTTATCATAAACAATTATGGGTGACTTAATTTATAGATATTTCATACTTATAGACCTTTTCCTTAAAATCTCATTGTATATGCCTTCACGATAAATAAAAGTTGTATAATTAGACATCAAATATGGTTTATCTATATAAAGATTATAAGTTTATCTCATGCCACATTAATATTTTATAAACTTTTTGAGCTGATAAACATATCTCCAGTATGATATAAACATCTTAAAGTTATGTAATTTGTTTCACATAACACAAGCAAGCGAGAAAGAACCCTTTTGGCTTAAGAACAATTATATTGTTCTTGTTTGATCTAGCTCCTTGCTAGTGTTTTAATAAATCGCCGTTCAAAAAAAAAGCGAGAAAGAACCCTTCAAAAGCATTGAGGCAGGGTCTTCCACCTTAACCCGGTAGTGAGCCTGTGAGTGTAAGGCCTTACATATACCCCTACATCAAAAAGGTCGAGATAGAAAAACAGTTTGACTATAAAAGTGGCAAGCATCGAGAATTGAACCTTTGCCATATTGTTTCTAGGATATGGGAAAAAAAACTTAGGTAGTGTTTGACTTAATACGAAAAAAAATATTTTATTAAGTCATGTGAAAAGTTGTTTGTTTTTAACTTAATAAAAAAATGACTTAAAATAATAAGTGACAAAACTGAGAGTACTCACATTAAGTCATTAGTTAATTAACTTGACTTAGGGCCCGTTTGTTTTGTTTTTGTATTAAGTCCTATAAGTTAAAGTGACTGTCTGGATATATGTTGTCTGTTTATAGATGAATAAATGAGTGTTTGTTTTGTGTGCTTAATAAATTGTTTGAATTAGAGAAAATACAGTTATACATTTTTATATTAAATAAGTTTTGAATAAAAAATTAATTGAATAAAATGAGTGGGGGTAAATCTGTAAAAGTAGAATAAACGTGATGACATAATTGAGAGACCCTCACTCTCATGACTTTTTTTTAGAAGGTGCTCCATTTATTTTAAGCACCAAAGAAACACTCGATTAATAACTTAATAAATTTACATATTTATGACTTAAGACATTTAAGTCATTATCAAATACTACCTTGATTAAAAATTTAAACAAACATGCTCTTAATCACTCATCCACATTGTTTTTTCTTATAAGTTTCAACTAGTTATAATGTCTGTGCACGCACAGGGTTTTTTCTAATTTTTTTAATTATGTATGGTTATCGATTAAATAACAAACAACTTGTTCTAAATTGTTTTACTTTAGTTTCCAAGCACTTTGGAACAAACTCGTATTTTTTAAATATTGATATAGCAGTAGCATGTTACGTATTAAAAATACAAAAAGATTCATACGCAATATTTGTTTTATTAAGTAAATATACGTTTAACATGTTAATAAAAGTCAAAACTAAACTTGTGTACTAATGTACCACAAGGGGCTTTACGTGGTTTGGGTATGTGTGGCGGTGGGTTCAAACCTCATGTATCAGTCGGCTAAAAAGTTAGAAACTATGGTTACCCAAAAAAAAAGGTTCCCTAACTAAACGGTCATGAATTCAAATTCTACTTAGAGTTAACTACATAAATGATCCCTGTGGTTTGTCGGGTAATACGGATTCAGTTATTTTTCATTTTCGTAGCAGAATTAGGCAAATTAGACCGAATCCATGACATGTTAAAACCACAGTGACCGGATCAAAGACAAAAAAAAAATGAATTGAATCCATAATACTAGCAAACCACAAAGACCATTGATATGTATAATAAACTTGTGATATGTATTTTGAGGTTGTTAGTGGTCGTTAAAAAAATCACGCCTAATCAAAATTGATTGAAACATAATTTGATCAGTTTTTCATCAAATAGCCGAATTGTATTTTTTTTCTTTAGTTTAGGGTTGGAATTGGAACAATCGGTTAGAAAAAAAGGAATCCTGTTACAAATCTGATGAATGTCTAGTGGATTTTTTGGTTTTGTGAATAGAGATTATAGTTTCTTCTGATTTCAGTTTTTGCCCTTACACGTTTTTAAATTTATCTCACCTTTTTAATGTTTTGCTCTTTTATATTTTTGACACATGAGTCTTTTTACTTTTTTTTTTCTCAAAAACGAATTAAAGAATAATCAAGAAATATGTAGTAGGTTTTTTACTTATTAAACATAATTAAAAAAATAATTATAATTAAAATATTACTTAATAAAGAAAGAATTGTTATTTGAAATACGAAATTCTCACTTTGGGTTTTCCTTTAGAGGCCCCGGTACGGTGCTAATTTTTGGCGTTTTGGCACGAAAACGCCAACACCACAACAGAGTTGGTGTTTTCGTGCCTCGCGCCGGTACAACCAGCCCAAATGGTCGTGCGAAAACGCCACACGAAAACGCGAAGAGGTCAAACTAGCCTTTTTTTGTGCTTTGGTACCCAATTTTTTCTAAAACTTATCCTATTAAAATCCTATAAAAACCCCTCTCAAACCTCTATTTTTTCAAACACTTCTTTATATACAACACAAAAAACACTATGAATCCCAACAATGATATGTCCGATTTTTACGACTATTACACTCAAATAGATATGGATCGGTATGCACAATATCATGAATATTTTAAACAATATGAAAGTTCGGAGGGTGATGAAGGCGAAAGTTCGGTTGGTAATTCGGAAAGAATAAGTAGGCGATACATACCGCGTGAACGCGAAGTTGCCGAAGAAAAGTTACGGCGAGATTATTTTGGCGACGAAAACACTCCACTAATATATCCGGAAGAATATTTTCGGTGAAGGTAATCGTATGAGTTCTAGACTTTTAAAAAAAATTGTGCATGATATTAATAATTATGATGTTGACCCTCTCCCCGAATACTTCTATTTTTTTAAACAACGGCCCGATTGTATCGGCCGTTTAGGTCTAAGTGCTATTTTGAAATGCACATCCGTCATACGCCAATTGGCATATGATACATCACCCGATGCATTTGATGAGTATTTGCAAGTTGCCGAACGTTGTTTGCGTGAATGTTTATGAAACTTCACTAAATGCATATACATATTGTATGTTGAAGAGTTTTTAAGAAAACCTAATTTAGAAGATGTCCAACATGTATATGAATTGCATGAAAGGAAACACGGGCTCCCGGGATTGCTCGGGATCATTGATTGTATGCATTGGGAATGGACAAAGTGTCCTAAGGCCTTACATGGTCAATCCAAAAGACGTGATAAAAAAAATACCCGACTATAATGCTTGAGGCCGTTGCGGATCAACAATTATGGTTTTGGCATGCATATTTTGGGGTACCGGGGGCAAATAACGACCTTAATGTTTTATACAGTTCACCGTTATTTGATGACCTTCTAACGGATAAAGCTCCAGAAGCTCCGTTTGTAGTAAACGGAAAAACATACGAAAAAGGTTATTATTTAGCGGATGAAATTTATCCTCAATGGTCTACGTTTGTCAAAGCGTTTACTATAGCAAGGGATCAAAAAATAATGAAGTTTAAAAGAGTTCAAGAAAGTGCAAGAAAAGATATTGAAAGAGCTTTCGGAGTCCTACAAGGTCGGTGGGGAATTATAAAACAACCCGCACGAGCATATCAAATAAACACGATTAAAAGAATCATGTATTGTTGCATTATATTACATAACATGATATTGAAAGATCAAAATTTTGATATTAGTGAGTATACCGATATGTACGTTTCTCCATAAAGTAATATTCAACGTACTTGGGCCGAACGATGCGAGAGACTACGAAGAAAAAACAAAGAACTTCGGGATAGGAGAGTTCACGACGACATTCGACACGATATTGTGGAGCATTTGTGGAACCTTAATCATTAGTTGTATTTTTTTTATTGTTGAATTTTTAATGTATTGTTTTTTTAATGAATTTTTAATGTATTGTTTTTTTAATTTTAATGTATTATTTTTTAATTAAATGTATTTTTATTAATGTATTGTTTTTAAAAAATATATTGTTGTTGTTGTTGAAAAAAGGAATAAAAAAAGGTGGGGTCACTATAACACCAGAAATGTTGGTGTTAACCATGGTGCCTGTTTTTGGTGTTTTCGTGTATTTTGGTGTTATAGGAAAAAGTGGTGATGTGGCACCACTTTTGCACGACGGCTCAACCGTACCCGGAGCTCTTACTATATAAAAGATATTCAATTCACATATTTTGTATCCATTTAGCTTAACTTGCATCTTATTAGCGCAAAGCAGCAGTTTAAGGTACTAAAAATAAAAAAAAACTAAAAGTTAATAAAAAAAATATCAAAATGGATGTTGAATTAAATAACACAAAAATTTTAAAAATATGGTTAAATTAGATTATAAAAAAATCAATAGATAAAAAGATATTTCAATTTAAAAATAAATATTTTTTAATTAACAAGTGACACATGTCACTCTAAGATTTGGTTCTCAAAAATGAGATGGATAGTAAAGATTGCACATCTTTATATTTCCGTATTAAGTAAGTTTAAAAGTCTGAATTTTTTAAACTTTTTAAAAATAAATTGTCTTAAATGTTTTATAATATAGTATAGATTACCACACTTCTTTTTTATCAATAAAATCAAAAGTATCTTTTGTAAACTGTTATATAGTTTAACGGTATGTTTTGAATTTTTTTTTATTTTTACAAAAAATATATATTAAACTTAATATTTTTTATAAAATCACACATACGTCAAAAGCAAATCAGTATTTAGCTAATTTTGTTCGCAATTTAAAGGCCTTTTCGTTGGTATAGTCGCACAACTGAAATAAGAGAAAATTTTAAGAGGAGATCCATTCATTTTTGTAAATACATCTAAAATGTGTAGATGCGATTTCTTCTCACCCCTTCATTTTATTTTTTCATCTCATTTCATCGTAACTCGTAGCGATTACCTTGTCACTGTATTTAAAGTATAAAAGTATATGGAATATATTCATTTACTTTTTTTTAACCGAATCTCTTTAAACAATGTTATTATAAGGAAGTTACCAACTTTACATTACGGAAAAATCGTGTATATCAAAATATCTATCTAAAGATTTTGTATTTGACTTCAATTAAAATTTTAAATCGCGTTTACAAAAGAACTTCATATAATGTCACGGTAAAAGTTAAACTCGGGGTCATACTCGATTACTCGACACAGAAATTTGTGTTACTAGACAAGTATTACGTAACTTAGTTAAGTATATAAGTATATAAGGTAACTAGGAATTTCAAGTTTGAGTGGGAATCAAATCCTTTTTACTCGAATTTCATGGTCTATAAATAGGGACGATTAGGGTTTACTTTTATCTCGTACTCTTCATTGCAATTATTTTTACGTCGTGATTAAAGCTTTGTTTCTTGGTTAGAGGTTAACAGTTTGAAAGTAATGGACGGAAGTGGAAACGATGCGCCGGTGATTGGCATTGACCTTGGAACAACATACTCGTGTGTGGCAGTTTGGAAGCACAATCGAGTTGAGATTATACCTAATGATCAAGGCAACCGAACCACGCCATCAGCAGTTGCTTTTGTTGACGATTCAGAACGACTAATCGGTGATGCGGCCAAGAACCAAGCAGCAATAAACCCTGCTAACACCATATTTGGTCAGTCTACTTATTTTTTATAGTCTTTTTACTACTTTGGTTATTTATTTTGATCAACTATTAGGAAGTTAAGGAGTTTGTAACTTTTTGTAATGACAGATCTATGCTTATCAACATGCAGTGGAAAGTATATAATACATATAGTACGTGAATATACATAAAAACTGTTATGTGTTCTAAGAAATTTAAGCTACGTGTAACGAGTCTTAATAAACTCGACTAATCTTTTCTTTTCTGAACGGAAAAAGGAATTTTATTAAAAGAATGGTGGGAAGCTTAAGAAAGAATACACGAATACAGCCTCAAGCAAAACACGTACTCTTAGAGTCTTAGTACTCCTGAAACAAAACACCACATTATATATACGCCTAACTAGGTAACAGACTAACAGAACATCTTGGCAATTCCCTATAATGCTTGTTGAGAGCTAATATAAATTGGAACTAGAATAGTCCTCATCGGGATAGCTAATCAACAAGCTGAATACACTTATTTAGTTATTCTTAGGACTGGGATAGTTTCTTTCTAGGGCTTGTTAAATTTGTGCTAAGATTTTACCATATTTATTGTAGTGTGTTCATACTTATTAAAAGGTTGAGGTTTTAATGCGTTTTTTTTTTTTACCTAAATGGCCATTTCAGAAATCACTTTTGTTTGGGTCTGACATTTCCAATTTAGCATAGTTGATCGCGCAGCTAGGGTGGTGGTCAACTCGATGAACACGTGTCACCACCACAATAATTCTTAGTTTTTATATAAAAAAAAAGAAAAAATAGATTTGTGCCACGTAGGTTGATCGCGCAAAAGTAGTAGTGATTTGTATTATATTTTTTTTGTTGATCGCGCATATATTATGAAGATTTTTAATTTTTTTTTTCATTTCAAAAGTGTAGTTTTAGGGTTTGTATACATGAAAAAAAATGATATCGACAATTTTCGTGAGCGTTTTAGCATATTGATACGTTGTTTAAATTTTTGTTTATTTGCTCATTAGTGTTGTCTTTGATGGGGTCTACCTAGTGAACCAAAATTTGTTTGAAATAGTGTTAATATGCATAAGATATGATGTTGCAAAGTTTGTCAGTTAGGGTTATTTCAAAAAAAAATTTAAGTACAATTGTATAAATATATTTTTATATTTATAAAAATCAAAATTTAAAATTTAAAATGAACGGTAGTCATTAAAAGCATTACAACACAGGAAACACCAGATGCGTAGAAGAGTACATGGCCAACCTTATTTAGACGAATGGAAAACATGAAAACAACAACAAACAATGACATACATGGTTAGCAAAGTGGTGTTAAGCAATACAGCTTTGACATTTCCCTGTAGTTCGCGATCAATTGTCGCTTTTCTTCCATGCTCCTTAGCAACTCATCCCTGACGCTTTTCAAGTATGCAAGAAAGCGTGGTCAACCTTTCAGTTAAGGGTTTAAGATTGAAGGGACTGGTATGGACGATTCAGTCGTGTTAAAGATGAATTTCGTTAATCCTTTGCGGATAGATTTATATGACCGGGTAGCGCCATGGCAGAATTAATTTTAGTTTTCTACTAAAGCGAGTAGACTTTTTTGAGCAGGTTTCTGATTTGGAAGCATCGGTTTCGGACGAAGAAATTCGCAAAGCTGTTTGGGGATGTGGAGAGAACAAATCTCCAGGTCCGGATGGATTTACTTTTGAATTCTTCCGCAAGTTTTGGACAGTTGTTGGGCCAGATTTTTCAAGGTAAATGGTTTTTCTGAACATGGGTTTTCGCATAGGATGTAACTTTTTTGTGTTTACTCTCATTCAAAAACTTAGACCGAACTGGTCAGTGAGTTTAGGCCTATTAGCCTAATTGGGAGCCTATATAAAGTTGTTACAAAAATCCTGATACACGTTTGTCATTTGGTCATCTCCAATCTCATCTCAAACGTTTAGGACACCTTTCTCTCCTACCGGTCAAAATTCTTGTCGGTTCTTTTATTATTAATGAGACGATTGGCTCTGGTGTAAACATAAAAATCAGCAGGCTATGTTTTTTAAGGTGGGATTTTGCGTAATGCATCGATTCTATTAGAGGGACTAACCTAGATGATGTTCGTAATGCTTTTGGGTTTGGGTCGACTGATGGCGGTCCTGGATTCCAAAAGTGCAGTCTAAAATTCGGGTAAAAGCTTTGTATTTTAGTGAAGGAAAGTTCCTAGACTTCGGAGTTTCAGTTTTTCATCGAGGATTGAAGCTGCGGAGACCCATTGGCTCCTTTTTTGTTCATTCTTATATGGAGTCTCAGATCATTTTCTTTCAACTGTGCACGCGTTGAACGCGGGTATTTCACAGGTTTAAGATTAGTGATGCTATCTACGACTCTTCAATCTTTTTTATGGAGGATGACGCGATTGTTTATTGGCGAATGGTCTGTGAAATAGAATTTATAAGGTATTTATTGAATATTCTCATTTGCTTTTCCTTACTTTCAGGAATGTCGGATTAAACTCCAAAAAAGTCATATTTCTCGGTCTTGGGGGATTTCGTGGGTCGATTGTTTTGAAGCTTGCTGCGAGTCTTGGAGTTCGGTGACGTGAAGACTACGTTTTTAAATACTTGGGAATTATGGTAGGAGGGAATATTTTTTTTTTGTGTCTTTGGTTTAAATCAGGGATGAGACGGTTCTCAGTCACGGAAAAGACTTTCCTAATGGAAGCTTAAAACTCTGTCTTTAGGTGGCGCCTTCTCACTCTCTTAAATCGGTTTAGGCTCCACTCCGATTAAACATGTCTATATTTAGGTCCCGAAGACAGTTTTAACAAGATGGAAAACCTTTTCGCAGGAATTTTTAATGGTATTAAAGAAGGAGATCGAAAGATTACGTGGGGTTAAGTGGTCTATACTGTTCTCGCAGCCAAGAAATTCAGAGGCTTATGGGTGTGTTTCTAGTTTTTATGCCGCTTAATATAGGTCTTCTTGCGATGTGGGTTTTGGCGCTTCCTTTCACAAGATAACACTTTATAGGTGTCTAGTTATTTCTGCCATTCACGGAATCAAGTATTTCAGATCTTTTCTACCTGCAGCTATCCTTCAACATTGGGAATTCTATAATCAAAGAGTTTAATTACTCAAGTTTAGGCGTTTGATGTTTTCTCCCATTGCATGATTAGGATTGGTAATGGTTGAACATCCGTTTGGAAGGATCTTGGATCGGTGATTGCACTTTATCAGGTTTGTTTCCTCGTCTGTTTTGCTTTAGATATAGTGAAAAGATGTATATCGGTAGCCTGGAGTAAAACTCCAGTCTCCTTTGTTTTTCTTTTCGCCTGTAATGTTCGAGTTTGGTATTGAAGAACAGCAGCTTGAGCATCTTGTGAGCTTTTACTCGATTCTATTATTTTGTCCAATCGAATGTTAGCAATGGTTAGTGATTGAATGAAAAGGAGGGGGGGTGGGGGGGTGGGGGGGGGGGGGGGGGGGGGGGACGGGGTCTTTTCTCGTGTTAAGACGTGAGGAATTTGTTAGATGAGTTCTTCTTCCTAGGGCGGATGTTCCTACGAGGTGGGTTAAAAATATTCTGATTAAAGTTAATATTTTTGCTTGGAAACTTGCTCTTGATCGTTTGCCTACTCGAGCGAATCTCGTCCAAAGGAATGTCGTTACTGAATCGCAGTCGTGTCCCTTGTGTGATGCGATTCTTGAAGATACTTCTCACTTATTCTTCAATTGTTCTTTGGCTAGAGATGTGACGAGATTATTATGTCGCTGGTGGAATTTGGGAGTGCAAACTTTTTCATCGTATGCAGAATGGCTCGTTTGGTTCAATTCGGTTCGTCTTTGTGAGTCCCTAACTGAATAGATCTCTGCAACCTATTAAGGATGATAGCCAAGATGTATAAATACAATTGACTATGTAGAAACAATGACTATGAATACTATGTGTTAATGCGGAATCTTAACACAAGTACTAAGAAGAACAGTGAATAACTAAATAAGAATTTCTATTAATCTGCTTTGAGAGAATACAGATTACTAACTATTAAGATATGATTTGCTATGAGATATATTGAAGGCATGCCTCTACCTATGCCATGAGGGATCCTTTTATAGACTAAGGATAAACCCTAACAGGCTTACAATTCGTATACTTATCTTTTCCTAGAATATCTCATACATATCTTATAAATGGTACTAACTATTTATACTAACGGTACTAACTAACCAAGCAGTACTTAACACTTTGTACTGTCAGTACTAACTGTAACTATCAGTACTAACTATTTGTACTGTCGGTACTAAGTTTGGAAAACATAAATCCTAACAATCCTCCCTTAAACATGAATGTTGAACTCTTTTGACTTCATGTTTCTTCAATCTCTTTAAACTTCTTTAAAGCATAGAGGATGTATCCAAACACTCTTATCATTTCTTGATCTTTTATACTCTATCCTTCTTCAGCAGCAACTTTGTCTTTTTAGCAACTCAGCAACAATCCAACTAAGTTGGCTTTGTAGTTTTTGGCAAACTACCAGCCATTAACGGATTTGATGTTCCTTTACCAGTAGCCATTTGCTCTGGGATAGTTAACTCTTCATTTAAGAATATAGTGAGTTAATTGCCATACAGTTTTTGGTAAACTGTCAACCATAAACGGATTTGATGATTCTTTACCGGTTGTCGTTTGCCCCGGAATAGCCAATTCTTCATAATAAAACATAATGAATTGATAACCATATAGTTTTGGGCAAACTATCAGCCATCAACGGATTTGAGAAGTCTTTACCAAGAGCCGTTTGCTTTGGACTAGCCAACTCTTCACCAAGAAGCAAGGTGAGTTGAAAACCCTACAATTTTTGGTAAATTGTCAACCATAAACGGATTTGAGAAGTCTTTACCACAAGCCGTTTGCTTATGGACTAGCTAGTTCTTATGCCTGTTAAGCATGGTGAACTAATAACCATTTGTTGTGTGATGGTTAGTCAACACTCAAACCCTTATCATTTCCATCAGCCTTATTCTCCAGGTTCTAACTCAGCAAGCAACTTCTTGACAAATCTAAGCAACTCCAATGACATAGTATTGTCCTCTTCAGACTCCAACTTTAACTCTAGCATTTGCACCAGTACTTCCTTTTTCAAATGATACTTCTTCTCTATCAGCATATGAATGACTAATCCTCTATCAGTCATCAAAGTATGTACCCCTGAAGAACTATGTAGCTTCCAACTGACTACTTTCCAATCATGCTGTGAGTTCCAAAATTCATCTTCATCATCTGGATTGAACATAATCATCAAATCTCCCCAAAGTACTCTGTCAAAACCTTCAGGTATCTCACCTTGAAATCTGTTCATTACCAGCTGATATACAGCATCTATATCTTCTCTGTCAAATACTGAAAGCACTCTCATCATGGTACTAAAGTATCTCTTTTGTCCATTACTTCTAGTTACCACATTCATATTTATCTCTTCTAACCTTTTAGTTTCATCAAACTGTGGTTTTGTTCCAAGATACTCAGTTTTCCACTATATGATAGGATACTTCTTATCAAGTATTTCATAATCTACTTCTTTGTCCTCATCTGGAGTTATTCTCAAACATAATCTTAGCTCCTCATTCTCTTTCTCACTATCAGTTAGATCATCCTGAGTATTATCTTGTCTGAATCTTCTTTTCCTGGACTTCATCTTTTTCCTAGTACCGTGCTTTCTCTTTCTTGTACTTTCTTCTCCTTTATCCTCCTCCTTGACTTCTTCTTTAGTCTCCTCCTTGATCTCTTCACCTTTGGAGGAATCTTTCTCATTCATTCTTTTGATCAGTCTTTCATCTTCAGCAGACCCAATAGAGATGAAATCTTCATCTGACCTCTTAATCTTTTCATACAGGACTTGAATTTCTTCAAACTTCTTAACTTTCAATTCAGAGTGCTTGAAGTTTCCTACATGTTTCAAGTAGGTCATCATTTGATTTCTCAGTTGATTCTTGGTTGGTGGCCTGTTCCTGATAGCCTCTAATCTCTGTTGAGCAAGGAATTTTCTTTGAGCAGCAATTGTGTCATGAAGGAACTTTGCTCTTTCTTCAATTGTAAATTGCTCTCTTTCTTGTTCTTGAAGCTTCTCAGCAAGAAGTCTATCTGCCTCAATTCTTGCCTGTATATCATCAAAATTTCTTATGAGAGCTTCATTTTTAGCTTTTTCTTCAGCTATTTTGTTTCTTACTTCTTCAGCTTCCTACTCTTCTTGAATTTTCCTAGCCATCTCTTCATCACTTTCCAGCTGTTTGAATTTCTTCTCAGCTTGAGGAATATCATCATCTTTACTTTCAGATTCATCCTCCTCTTCAATTTTCTTCTTTCCTTTGTCTTTTGGATCAATCTTTGGAAGAGGTTTTAATGTCATAAGTGATCTTTTAGAGGTAGGCCTAGGTCTGTCAGTATCTTCAACATCCCTCAACTCTACACCTTTCTCCTTTTCTCTAAAAACAACTTTGGCTTGACTCATGTTGAGAAGAACCTTAGCTATTGTCTCATCATCTCTAAATATTTTAGCAGCAGGTGTTTGAGTGACTTGAGTATGCCCTTCAGTACCTTTTTCTTGCTCATCAGTACCTTAAATTTGATCATCAGTACCTTCAATATGCCTGTCAGTACTAACTTTGGAACCGTCAGTACTAACTTTTTCCTTGTCGGTACTAACTGCCTCCTTGTCAGTACTAAGTATTCCTTCGGTACTAAGCATATTCTCCTTAATCTCCTTGTCTTCATCCACACTATCCCGTGTCCTCCCTTCATCTTGAGCATCATTTGTTTCCATATCATCAATTGTGTCTTCAGGAAGCTCATCAAATAGAGGATTTCCTTGAACTGATGATTCACCTTTAGCAAACTTCCTCCTTTGTTTGGATACAGACTCTTTGTGCACCCTTTATTTCTTGGAGAAGTGCTTTCTTGTCAATCTGTGCTTCAAAGAGACACTCTTCAGCCATGCTCGATGATGTTTGATGACAGGTTGAGCTTGTTTCTTGAGCTTGTTGATCTTAGCCTTCAAGAGTTGTATTTCCTTGGCTTGATCTGAAACCTATTTACATAAAGAGAGACAAAGATCATAGACACTTGGGAGAGTCATGTCACCCTTATTCTCTGAAAGGGATTTATCACTGGATGAATGACTTCCAAGATTCTCACCAGAAGGTTCTGAGATAGAATCAGGAACAGTAGAAGTGGGTGAAGGTCTTGGGGATTGGTCAGTCTGTTGCTCAAAAGGTATCTCACTAGGTTGAGCAGGAGATGAGTCAGGCAGTGGCTCATTAGGGACTTCACTAGTGGGAGCAGGAGAGGGTGGTGGTTGTGCATCAGATAGTCTTTCTGAGGAAGCACCCTCATCCTGAGTTGGTTGGACCAACATAGTATCAAACAAAGGTGTAACTTTGCCTGAGAAATGTTTGCCCTTTTTAACCATAAAAGAAAAAACTTTACTTGTTAAAGAATTTACAGGAAAATGATCTAAAGGTACAGATACATTAGCTAGTTGTTTTCCTAAAAAAATAGAAATAAAACATGGATACATAACAAACTTCTTCTTAGCATCTAAATGTCTAAGCATACCATCAAAAATTAATTTGGAAAAATTATACTTCTGATTAGATGTTAAACAAATGACAACAGTGGCAATATTAGTAGGAATTTGATCCCAAGAGGTACTTTTGGAACTTAGACAATGATTAATTGTATGAAATAAAAACCTCCATTGGGGTGAAAACAAAGCTTTATTAAATGTTAACACTGTTAAATCCCCCTCATATCCCATAAGCTGAATAGCATCAAAGATGGTCTGATTAGGTAATGAGTCTATCCCATCAGCATCATCAAAGAGAAGAGCACTTCTTATGGATGCCTCAGAGATAGACACAGACTTGCCAGCTACTTTGGCAGTAATGTGCCTAACATTGTTGATTATTTAGGACTTAGCAGACGTCCAAAACTGTTCAACAAATGTGGTCGAAACAATAGGACTTACAATGAGAGCATGATAAATTGAGCTGTACTTGAGAAAATCAATGATCTCATGAAACTCTGCATCTTTTCAAGTACTCGATCATGTTGGTGCTTAGGCAGGACTCAAGAGCGGCCATGTTTGCTTAGAAGAGAGATTTCCGTGTCGTAAGAGAGATTAGGGCTGTAATGAAAAATGTCAGTTGGAGAGATTGCTTGAGTAAGTGTGCGATTGTGAGATTTCTTATAGGTTTGGAGACTAATTTTAAGAATAACGTTTCCAAGTTACACTTGTACCTTGGCGGTATTTTTTCTTCAATTCGACTCTTAAGCGGTACAAACTTTGCCTAGCGGTACTAACTTTGCATGGTCGGTACTAACTTTTTCCAAACTTAGAAGGAACAAAGTAAGTATCAAGAAATGCTTCAGCACCATCAGTAAACTCTTCTTAGGTAACTCCTTTAAATCTTCTTAACGTTGACAAAGCATCCACTTCAGTTGATATGTATCCATACAAAAAAAAATATAAAAAATAGTAAATACGAATGTACTTGAGAGAGCTTGAGAGAGATTGCGTAAGGAAGTGTGCAATTGAGATGGGTTTTTATAGGTTTAGAAGACCTAATTGCAAAGAAACCGTTCCAATTTACACTTTGTACCCTTGGCGGTATTTCACTTCAACGTCTCTATAGCGGTACTAACTTTGCCCAGCGGTACTAACTTTGCACTGTCGGTACTAACTTTGTCCAACCAAAGAATGAACAATGTTGGTAATGAGAGTGCTGCAGTACCTTGAATAACTCTTCTCAATGACTCTATAAATCCTCGCAAACCTTTTGACAAGCATTACCTACAGTCTAAAATGTATCCTTACACCAAAATTTCATACAAACTATACAACACATCATATTGCCTCCCTTTAACCAATGCAGCTTATGGATTTATCATCCCTATAGAAACAACCAAGAACTGAAACCTGCTAACATCAAATGCCTTGGTGAGAAGATCAGCTACATTGTCATCAGTGTGGATTTTAAGCACCTGAATGAGTTTCTTTTCATAAGCATCCCTTATGAAATGGTGCCTAATAGCAATATGCTTTGTTTTGAAATGATTCACTGGATTCTTTACAATGCAAATGGTGCTTTGATTATCAATGTAGATCTTTGTGTTCATAAAGTTGAACCCATAGTCTAACATTTGATTTTGTATCCACAAAATTTGCCCACAGCAGCTTGCAGCAGCAACATATTCCGCTTCTGTAGTAGAAGTAGCCACAATGGTCTGCTTTTTACATTGCCAAGAAATGAGTCTCCTGCCAAGAAATTGACAACCTCTTGTTGTGGATTTCCTGTCAAGATTTGCTCCAGCATAATCACTATCTGAGTAGGATTCCAGGTCAAATGAAGACACTCTAGGATACCAAAGGCCAAGATTGGGTTTGCCCTTTAGGTACCTAAAAATTCTCTTGACTGCACTTAGATGAGAGGTCTTGGGAGTGACCTGAAACCTAGAACAAGCACAGAATGCAAACATAATGTCAGGCCTAGAAGCAGTCAAATACATTAAGGAGCCAATCATGGACCTATAGAGATGGACATCCACATCACTGGCCTCCTCGTCCTTGACTAAAGGCTTCTGAGTCTCTATTGGTGTACTGGCAGTCTTAACACTTGCAAAGTCAAACTTCTTCAGGATGTCAGCAACATACTTATCCTGACTAATAAAGATACCATCTGGTTTCTGTTTGACTTGTAAGCCAAGAAAGAAAGTGAGCTCTCCCATTGAACTCATCTGAAATCTACTCTTCATCAATGCCTCAAACTCATCACACCACGATTTTTTTGTAGACCCAAAGATGATATCATCTACATAGACTTGAACTAGAATGATACCATGTTTGTCCTTCTTTAGGAAGAGAGTTTTATCAATTGCCCCTCTTCTGTATCCATTTTTCAATAAGAAAGTAGATAAAGTAGCATACCAGGCTCTAGGAGCTTGATGTAGCCCATAGAGAGCTTTTACAACTTTGTATACTTTCTGAGGATATTTAGGATCTAGAAAACCTAGTGGTTGAGACACATATACCTCCTCATCAATTTCGCCATAAAGGAAGGCACTTTTCACATCCATTTGATAGACTATAAAGCCCATATATGAGGCAAAGGCTAAAAAGATCCTTATGGCTTCAAGCCTGGCCACAGGAGCAAAAACCTCATCATAGTCTATACCTTCCTCTTGCCGATGTCCCTGAGCAACTAACCTTGCTTTATTCCTGACAACCACTCCTCTTTCATCCTTCTTATTTCGATAAACCCACTTTGTACCGATAGCCTTTTTCCCATAAGGCAAATCTACTAGGATCCAAACTTTTTGTATCTCGAACTGCAACAATTCTTCTTGCATAGCATCAACCCAGCTTTCATCTTCAAGAGCTTCTGAAATCTTCTTGGGTTCATGTTGAGACAGAAAACAAGCAAATAAACAGTGATGGAAGTCCTTATGATTGTTTCTCCTTTGCTTTTGAACATAACTGACAAAAGCATGGGCTCCAGTACTTTTATTTACTTTGCTTCTAGTTTGAACTGCTAAGGTTGGATCTCCTAGAATAAGTGCTGAAGGATAAGAGGAATGAATCCTTGATGTGGGAATAGGACTAACATTCATAACCGTTTCTAAATTTGTGAAGTCAGCCTCTGCACCCTCATCATCATAAGATGAATTAGTAAAGATACCCTCAATAGTATCTTGATGAATATCCTCAAGGGGAGGTATTTCTGAATCATCTTCTGTAGGATTGGTTGAATCATAAAGAATTGGTTGTTTTAGAAAGATGATAGGATCTCATTTCATGGCGTTAGTACTAACGGTATGCTACCGGTAATAACAAGTTAGTACGCTTGCTTTAGCACGTCTAGCAAGTTGTGCTAAACTGTACTAAAAAATGTTTAGTCTGCTAGACTTAGCAGCTTTCGCCTGAGTAACCAAGTTCTCAGTTTCTTGTTCAAGATTCTTCCTGAGAGCTTCAGCTTTCTCATTAGCTTCCTTTTCTTGCCTTTGAAGACGTGCAAGATCATCCAAAAAAACTTGTTCTTCCCACTCTCTTATTATATGTTTTTGGAGTAAATGGGTTTGTTGAAGAATAGGAATGCCATATTGGAAGTTCAAAGCAATCTTTGATCCAAGTTCATCTCCTTTTTAAGAATCACCTTCATTTAACTTTTATCTTTTGTACCTGAACTTTGGGTTAGAGTCTTGTTGACCTGCCATGAAGGTTGAGCTTGATTCTTTGAACTAAACATTTAATGATAAGTTTCATAGATTCAGTCAAACTATCAAGGTCAAAAAGCCAATTTGTCCTTTCCCTGCAAACATTGGGTTTGTTCTCTATGAGAATTTATGTGCAGGTTTTCTTCAATACTCTTTTGGTTTACTAAATTGTTACACTCTAAATGCCTTGCTTGTAGAGAATACCCAACCAAAAAATCTCTCATCAGATTTTTCCTAACAAACTTGCCTAATTTTCTAAGTGGTCTATGGTGTCAAGCTGGTCCACATCGGCACCCAAAAGGTCTTAACTTAACGTATAATTGGTGTTTTACCAGTTAAAAGTTCATAGGGGTCTTCATATGAGGCTTGGTCACTAATACTCTGTTTAGAAACATTAGCAAGCTGTACTAATGCTTCAGCCCAAATGTGTTAGGTAAACATTGATTCTGCAAAGCCATGGGTCCTTGCTGCCTCAATAAGGGTCCTGTTCTTCCTCTCAGCAACTCCATTTTGTTGTGGAGTTCTGGCATTGCTGTATTCCCTCTTGATCCCTTTTAAACCACAGAATTCAATAACATCCTTGTTTTTAAATTCTGTTCCATTATCACATCTAATAATTTTAACCTTTTGATTCAATTGGTTCTCTATTTGTCTTATAAAGTCCTTAAGGATTGCACTAGTTTCATCCTTAGTTCTCAAGAAAAATGTCCAACTAAATCTGCTAAAATCATCAGTGATAACCAAACAATAGGTCTTATGGTTTATGCTCCTCACAGATGTAGGTCCAAACAAGTCCATATGAAGTAGTTGTAGGGTGTGGCTAATAGAGCTAACTAACTTGGGCTTACAAGAAGCTTTGTGTTGCTTTCCTTTCTGACAAGCAACACAAGTGTGGTCATTTTGAAAAAGCTTTGTAGGTAAACCTCTTACAAGGTTTCCCTTCACAAGTCTATTTTAGGTTTTTGGAAATTGACATGACCCAACCTCTATGCCATAAGTTAGATTAATAGCCGTTGTAGCCTTTGCATTAAACACGTCAAACCTCCTAAAGGAACAATGTTCTCTAAATTGAAACTGTACATATTGTTTTGTCTGGGGACTTTAAGTAATAGTTGATTTTCATCAGGTAACTTAAAATCAGGAGACAAAACAAGACATTCAAGTCATGTAAACAGAACATTGTTCTTTTTTCACACATTTGTGACACAGAAAAGGAGATTGGAAGGTTGAAGTTCTCTTCACAAAGTTAACCTTAAAATCAACTTTACCAGTTTTTATTTTCCCTTTTACCTGTTAATATAGCCTTTACTACCTCCAAGGCAAACCAGGGCCACGTTTGAAGTCTTGAAAGTCAGCAAGGTAAGCTTGTTACCCTGTCTGTGCCTGGAAACATCCACTATCAATAATTCCTTATTCTGAGATTTCTATGTGATTATCATGCACATTAAAAGAAATTGATTAGACTCTCTAAGGGACCCAAGCATGTTTAGCCTTGAGTCTGCCTATGTGGACTTTGAAGTTTGAATAATTTCTAAGGCTTGATCCACCAATGTATTTGGAGAGAATATTTTTGTTGTATCCTGGTGTTCTCCATTTACAACCTGCTGAGGACTTAACAGCAGTGTCCCATTTTTCCCCAACATTACAACTTTCTTTTTTACCTTATTAGTATAACCTTTTGGTTTGATAAATTTGTTTTTAGTACTGTTGTTCTTTTGAAAGGCTTTGTTGATGGTGAATGAGTTTTGTGAAATACATTTGTTGGTCTAACATCGTTCACAAAGGGCTTAACAGTATTAACTTTCAGAGCAGTGCTAATTAGTACTGGTTTGGTTCTGTAACATTTTGTCATTAGCTAGTACTAAAATTGTTAGTACTGCTAGCTTTAGCAGTATTAACTGGATTTTTACCAGTTCTAGTTAGTACTGCTAAAGGAACAAATTGGTTTTGTTTATTTACTCTTTGCACATTGTTCCATGTTGGTTTCCTCTCCCCTGGACCATTACCCTTAGACATCTTTTGTTTGTTTAGTTCAACTTGTTTAGCCATTCTTTTTCCATGATAATCACAATCTCTTATTAAATGACTAAAACTACCACAAACAAAACATGCTCTTTCAGTAAACCCATACCCCAACTCTTTCTTGTTAACCTTAGGTGTTTGACTATGTGTAGACTGATTCTTAACATTTTCCCTAGGAGTTTTTACTTGCTTGTTAGCAAAACTAGGTGTTTCATGTTCTTTAGTTGGTATTGACACATACTCATCTTCACTATCTGATTCATACTCCTCAATGATAGGAGCATCAGACCAGACCTTAGGTTGACATTCTACATTAGATTCATTGACAACTGATTCAGACACTAATTCAGAAGGTTCTGTACTAATGTTAGATTCACAGGTATCAAGTCTAATTGTTTGGGATTCAGATTCACTAGGTTGAGTCTGTTCTGGACCATATGTATATTGTGAGTAATCTATTTCAATATCAGGTCCAGAGGGCATATAATTCCCTGTCATGGGTGGGGGTACAGCTTGCATTTCACCTGTTTTAACAAGCCTATCATGCAAAGGTGGATTTTCAAAATCACTTTTCTTACTCTTAAATACACTTTGTAAAACTTCATTTTCATAACTCAAAATGCCACTATATCTGTAATCACCATACCCGAGCCCAAATTTATCATAGGCACTCATCTGATAATTTATAACTTTACCAAGATTTTTAGAGGAATGATTCCATTTGTCTACTATAGCTTTTAAATCATCTTTTTCTTTTTGAGCTTCTGCCAACAATTTCTTATGGTATGTTAGTACATCTGTTTTATCATCTAAATCTATCTTCATAAATTTTATCTTTTGTTCATACCAAAGTTGACCTTGTTGATGGGCAACTAACTGTGCTTCAACTTTCTTAAGACCTTGAGTATAAGCCTTTATTTCTACGCTAGCATCACTAAGTTGCTCTCTCTGAGCATCATATAGTCTTTTAAGGTTAGCATAAGACTCTTTACACTCATTTGAACAGGAAGTTACCTGTGTGTCTGATCCTGAGCTGTTGCTAGCCATGAAAGCAAAATTTTCATCATCTTCTGAATGAGTTGTCCAGTCAACACTTTCTCCATCAACTGTCACCAATGCTTTAGACTCTTCTTTCTTTCCAGTTCTGCTCCCATCTTTATTTCCAGGATTCCATCCATCCCTCCTCCTGTTATCTTCCTTTGTTCTACACTCTCTTGCAAAATGCCCTGTTTTGTGGCAGTTGTAGCATTCCACTTTGGTTTTATCAAAACCAACAGGTTCTTTTGCATCAAACTGTAGCTTTCTACCAGTCTTCTTGTAGAACTTCTTTATTCTCATGGAGATCATTGCCACTTGCCATTTTAAGTCCATTTCTTCAAGGTCATATTCATCAACCTGGTCTAAGTCCTCATGATCCAGTTGAGGACAACTTGATTGACTTGCAAGCAAGGAATATGATGATGTTTGTTCATGCTTTGAATTATGACCAGAAGTATTGGAAACACCATAAGCGGTACTAACATCATTAGTACTGCTGGTGTTTTCAGAAACAAATGCTACATTTTGCAAGTTGGAAGATGATGCAGTAGAGCCTTTTACATCATTTTCAAAGACTCTTAGATTGTTGTACAAGTCATCAAAACTGAGACTGTCCATTCCTGGTTTGTTCCTCATAATTAAGGAAACTTGTAACCAAGCAGAAGGTAGAGATCTTAGAAATTTCTGATTTGCATCTTCAGTAGATACACCTGCTCCATGAATCTCTAACTGACTGAGAAGACTTTGGAATCTCTCATAGCCTTTGTGAATCCCATCTGTGTTGGATACAGTGAATCCTTCAAACTGTTGCTTCAAGATGTACTTCTGCATCTTTTTGGATTCATCATTTCCACCAAATCTGGATTTGATGGCATTCCACATTTCTTTTGCATCAGTCATCTTATGGAATTTAGCTAGATGATCTTCTGGTATGGCCATTAGCAAGGTGGTCCTAGCTTTTCTTTCTCTTTCTCTGGCCACTATTTCTTCTGCTGTTTTAGGAGGCAAAATTTTAATTTGTCCTGTTGTATCAGTTGTGACTGACACAGGACCATTTCCATTTTGGATAACCTCCCAAATTGGATAGTCTGTATGAGCCAAATAGTGTTCCATCTTCATAGCCCATATATCATATTCTCCCTTTTTGAGAATAGGCAGCTTGATGGTTGAGACTGTATGAGGAGTTTGTTGTGTTGGTGTTTGTTGTGTTGCTGGTGGAGGTGGTGGTGGTGGATTCTCATCTTGTGTTCCAGACATGTTTAGATCTGTTGGTTGGAGATGAATAACTGGTTTTATCTGTTCTTCTTATTCAGAGTTTCTCAAAGCTCTGATACCACTTGAAGGTCCTGAATAACTGAATGGATCTTTGCAGCCTATAAAGGATGATAGCCAAGATGTATAAATACAAATGACTATGTAGAAACAATGACTATGAATACTATGTGTTAATGCGGAATCTTAACACAGGTACTAAGAAGAACAATGAACAACTGAATAACAACTTTATTAATGTGTTCTTGAGGATTACAGATTGCTAACTATGATATATGATTTGCTAAACTTGTGTATACGTCTGTAATCTTCTATCTTCTTCTGTAATCAACACCATGTCTAACTATGCCAAAGGTGATCCTTTTATATACTAAGGATAACCCTAAAAGGCTTACAAATCTTTTTCCAAAATATGTCATAAATATCTTTTAAATACTAACAGTACTAACTAACTAACAGTACTTAATACTTTGTACTGTCGAGTACTAATTATATAGCTGACAGTACTAACTATTTGTACTGTCGGTACTAAGTTAAGAAAACATTAATCCTAACAGGGTTGACTTTGACTTTGACAGTTTGACTTTTCTGGCTTCGATTTGGCTTCGTCTTTTGACACTTTTCCATTCCGTGCTCGGTTTTGTCGTTTTTGGCTTTATTTTTCGTCCTTTTCTGAATATCTGTTTCCTGCACAATACAAATACAAAACAAACATATATTTGGCAGTTTTTGTCTGTTTTTGGTCATTTAAGTCCGTTTTTAATGGAAAAAGGTATGTGTAATTAAGCACATACCAAAATCCCCCATACTAAGGTATTGCCGTGTCCTCACGCAATGTTATGAAGTAAACATTTACGAAAACTAAGAATCTCGATCCCCCTCGACTAATTACCTTGAAAAGTAGCTAAGTGTTCGTCAAGGGGAACTAAAGAATCAATAGCTTCGACAAGTCCCGTTTTCACCATTTTTTATATTTACACTAACTATCCCTAATATTTTTGGATTTTCCTTTTTCTTTTCTTAACTACCTGTTTGACTTCCTTTATTATATCAACACTGGGATCATAGAATGAGAAGCGCCCATAGAATAATCTACGGATGTCCTGACGGATAAATTCATCGTCCCTGATTTTTCACTAGTCCCAAGCTAAGCGTAAAAACGAAATCACCGTTAAGTACAAGTAAAGATGCTAACACTACTTATAACTATGACTTGTCAACTTTTTGCTCCCAACAATTATTCAATTAGAGTGATTGTGCTTAATTTTAAGTTAAATTTAGATCGACAATTTAGAAAGTAGTTACAGTTTAGTGTATAAACGGATATTTGAAAGAATTCTGGGGAAAAATACTAGATCAACCACCAAAAGCATATTCTTGATAGTTCCAATCGAGTTCGATTAGGTTATCAGGTTGAGACCCACAGGAGAATGTTCGTAATGTATGCAGGATACTCTACCTTTTAGGCCGAATTTCTTAGATTTACCGCTAAATAAACAATACTACTCAAAGCACGCAAACATCAAAAATTTAATGATCTTATTGGTGAGACTATTCCATGTAGCGACCTTTCTTCTCGAAACGTCCCAACTCATCTAGCTATGTGCCAGTTTTTGACACCCACGGAGAATACTTAATCGAATTAATCTACCGTGACAAAACCCAACAACTTTGAAGTCTTAAAGCAAGTTATTTTAGTTCAAATTTTATTGAGTTCAGAAAAGAATCTAACCATTAAATTATCTCGTTATTAGTCATTTTCATTGCTATATATTTACTTCCGTCATCATTTAAATGGACTGGGTAAAGTACCGATGGGCTCGGTTTAACAGATCAACATTGCTTTATCCTAATACTAGATTTAATTAAAACTAAAAGGATACTTATATTGCGGTTTGCGTTATTGTGACATGATTTTAACGTGTTAGGTCTTCGTATGATTGTACGCCTAAGTCTTAAGATGAATATGCCGCTCGAGATAAAAATTTTTCTGGGGGGGGGTTTTTCCCCAACCCCCAAACGGGGCCTGGTGGAATCACGTTGTTAGGGTGTGACGTCCTTATTTACACATCACACAAGATTAAGTAAACGACCACTATATGGATGTTTGATAAAAACATAACTCATTGCTTTGATTAAAAACAAAATAAGTCTTACAATATTCTTAACATAATTGAAATAGTTTTAGCAAAGCTTAAGACAAATGCAGCGGAACCGATTAAACATGTTTTTAAAACAACGAGTATTTAATTTAAGTTAAATATTCTGAAGAACAATCCGCAATGCATGCAACATCAAATATCACCTCAAGAATAATCCAGCTAAGCACCTGAGAAAACATGCTTAAAACAGTCAACATAAAGTTGGTGAATTCATAGGTTTGAATTTAGTAATAAGAGTAGACCACAAGTTCACAATACACATGCAACAGTTATAACAAGATACAACTACATAAAAAGTATTTACTGTTTGCGCAAAGCTCATGACAGAGGCCTCAATTCAAGAAGATATTATATGCACAATCATGAAATTAATGCTTGAGGTATTCTGACAAGATCACTTAGTGAATCCGACATGGTATATATCAGTTTGTTCGTGTCTCCGAATCAAGTAAGCGCTACTTACCTGGATAGGGATAATTAGTCCCAATAGATCTATTTACAACATTCACGCTCACTTAACCAGTACGGTCGGTTAAGAAATTAACGGTTCACGATAGTTCGGGCATTAGTGGCTTATTCGCAACTTAGCAACACGTAATTAGGAAAAAGGTAGCGTAAAGTAACTGTGTCCATAGTTTAAAAACAAGCAATGTTCTTCACCTAAAGTAGTAATGTAGAAATGTAAAACGTGGGCTATGAATCACTTTAGAAAAATGGTGAGATAAATATAAATGGAGAGATATATGCCTAAGAGGCATACTTGTGACCTAAATCAATGACGCGTCTTAGAAAGACGGAAAGTATACGAAACTTGTACGAATCGTTTATAAGAGAAAAAGACATCCATGAGTGTTTGTGCTATGGCTTAGTTAACAAATTATGACTAATTAAAATTAAAGAGTTTTTCGTTAAGTTTTGGCGTTTAACCAAAAATTACCATTTTTAGTAAGTTTCTATTTTAGGAAAGTTTTTAGTTTCGGGACGTTAATACTGTCCCTATATTTTTTAAATCGTTAATTTCCTTAAAAGCACTAGAGCATCCTAAATGTTTAACTTCCATGCATATCTTACTTATATTCACTAAACTTCCTATTTTTAGAAACCTTAACGCTTTCCCTAAAATATGTTAACGACTTTTCTAATGATCCTAGTCAATATATATATGATACTATATGTTTTGTTAATGTTTTAAAAGCTCAAATCATCCCGAAAGCGTCCAAAAACTTATTTTACTATTTACATCAACACCTTCGTTAATTATTTTGCCGAAAAATATTTTAAGTTTCATTTGGCTATAATTTGGCCGTTTTAAGTCCGATTTTAGTGTACAATATATGAAAATCTATTTACTCAAAACGAGCTCTCCAAAAACTACCTTCACGCCTAATGAAAACATTCCCAAGTCGACCAAAACCTCAAAACAATTTCGGATAAGCAACTATGTATTTCACAAACGCTTTTAAAAATCACACCAAACTTCATAATAGTGCCTAATCTATCCTAATCTCCATTCACAACTAATCCTCAACGAACCCACACCTAAAACTAACCTAATCCCTTCATTTCTATTGTTTCAACTCACCTCATCAAATTCATAAAGTCATAAACATATTACTTCCATTTTTATAAAAGATGTCAAGATGTTATTTTTTTCTTTTAGAAAAATTAACACAAACACCATAGGACTTTATAGATCTATGCAAGAACATAAGTAAATAATGAATGAAAGTAGAAATGAAACCATAAGTTTTAAAGTAGCTTACAAAATGAAGAACAAGCTTAAGAAATATGATATAAGATGATGGAAGACTTGGATCTTGAAAAACCCCAAATAATAACCAAACCCTAATTTGTAGATCTTAAAATAAACCCTTGAATCAATTAACCAATACTTGTAATCACCTTAAATAACCTCATATATGAACCTAGTATACTTGGATCTTGCAAGAAATCAAAGAAATAGAAACCCTAAGAGGGTGTTTGATTGCCGTGATCCAAAAGAGGGGAAAAGAGAGATGAGGAATTTTGATGAGGCTTGGAAAATGAGAAATGACCTAGTGTGTGATATAGTGAGGTATTTATAGGACAATACTTTAGGGTTTAGGGTATGTCTTGCATTGCACATGTGAACAACACACACCAGAAGTGTGTGTGTGTGTGTGCTTACTCGGTCGGACCTCACCACAAGGACCATTTGGTTTAAATTTTTGGATCATGGTTCTAGTTATGCAAGATTAGGTGGTCAAAGGTCTTAGTCCAAGTCTTACAAGGGTGTAAGAGTTCACATGATGGTAGTTCATGGTAAGTGTGCATGAGAATGACACACTCATTGTAATTTTTAAATTAATTTTTTTTTTTTTGCTAACACAATTTATGTTCAACTTTCCTTCCAAGCATGAGAATTCAAATAAAAACATGCCTTTGAATTAATTTTAAGCTTAAGGTGTTTTGGTTTGGGTTTAGGCGTCCGAAAATAATAAGAGTGGGGACATGAACGAAATTTTTTGCTTACAAACACGAGATGAACGATAACTAAAGTTTACACGAAAATATTACGGGTTTTCGGGGTTCCGTTTTATTAAAAACGCTAAAAACATAAATTATACGCTAAAAAGTAAAAATAAGTATCGGAAGTGATCGTAAACTGCGAAACACTTATAAAAGATAAAATAATGCATATATGATATCTAGACTAGTCAAAATCCAAAGTCGGAACGCGTCCAACGACGTTTTTTAGATTTACGCGGGTTAACTTCCTGGTAAAATGCCAAATTCAAACGTAACGTAGAAAAGTCAAAAATAATAATCGAAAATGTTAAAAATATTGACCCGAAATTTACAGGGTGTGACATCCTTCCCCGTTAAAAGAGCTTTGTCCTCAAAGCTTAAGACGTAACTTTAGACGCAGGTGCAGGGTTAGCAAAAAGATGAGGATACTTTTTCTTCATTTGGTCTTCGCGCTCCCAAGTAAACTCAGGACCTCGTCTTGAGTTCCAACGGACTTTCACAATTGGGATGCGGCTTTGCTTTAGTCATTTAACTTCTCGATCCATGATTTCAACCGGTTCTTCAATGAAATTAAGCTAGTCATCAATCTGGATTTCATCTAACGGAATAGCTAGGGGTTCGTCAGAGAAACACTTCTTCAAATTGGAAACGTGAAAAGTACTATGAAACTGACTTAGTTGCTCTGGGAGTTCAAGTCGATATGCAACAGTTCCCACTTTAGCAAGGATTTTGAAAGGTCCAATAAAACGAGGATTTATCTTCCCTCGTTTGCCAAAACGTATCACCCCTTTCCATGGCGATACTTTTAACATAACCCTATCTTCAGCTTGAAATTCCAATGGCTTACGTCTCCTATCGGCGTAGCTCTTTTGTCTATCACGTGCCGCTTGAATACGCTTCTTGATTTGGATGATCTTTTTCATGGTTTCATGAATAATCTCTGGGCCAGTAAGCTGAGCATCTCCAACCTCAGCCCAACAGACAAGCGATCGACATTTTTGGCTGTACAATGCTTCAAACAGTGCAGCTTTGATACTCGTATGGTAACTATTGTTGTAGGAAAACTCCACCAAAGGTAGGTGTCTATCCCAACCTTTCCCAGAATCAATCACACAAGCACTCAGCATGTCCTCCAATGTTTGGATGGTTCTCTCACTCTAACCATCCATCTGCGGGTGATAAGCCGTACTCATATCTAATTGTGTACCTAGAGCTTTGTTTAGCGATTGACAAAAATGATATGTAAATTTACTATCTCGATCAGAAATAATTAAAACTAGCACTCCATGTCTTGAGACTACTTCCTTCAAGTATTGTCTCGTCAACTTTTCCATTGAGTCGGTTTCCCTCATTGGTAAGAAATGAGCAGATTAGTTGTGTCCGGTCCAAACAATTCCCAAATGAGCACCCTTGACCAGACGACGTCTTTGGCAACTTAATGACGAAATCCATTGTAATGTTCTCCCACTTCCATACCGGGATCACAGGTTAAACCAATAAATCGGATGGTTTTTGGCATTTGGCCTTGACTTTTGCATAAGTCAGATACTTACTAACGTAGGTGGCAATCTCAGCTTTCATATTTGGCTACCAATACAGTTTCTTCAAGTCTTGGTACATCTTGTCCGATCCAGGATGGATCGAATACTTTGACTTATGCGACTCGTGCATAATCAGAGTCCTCAAGTTACCAAAATAGGGTATCCAACTTCTATTCCTCAAACATATCGTTCCATCAGCACGGGGTCCAGGATTCTTAATCATACCACCTAAATCTTCGGTTCCATAATTCTCTTCCTTTCTCGCCTTAACCTGATCGTTTAAAATTTGCACGGGAAGGTTCAAACCAGTCGAAAAAACCAAGGCTTGAACTCGTAGTGGCTTAACTTGTTCCTTTTGGCTCAAAGCATCCGCCACCACGTTCGCCTTTCCCAGATGATAACAAATTTCACAGTCGTAGTCACTCAACAATTCCAACCATCTACGTTGTCTCATGTTCAACTCTTTCTGATCAAGAATATGTTGCATGCTCGTATGATCAATGAACACAATGTATCTTGTGCCATATAAATAATGTCTCCACATAATAAGAGCAAACACCACCGCTCCAAGTTCTAAGTCATGTGTAGTGTAATTCTTCTCGTGAATCTTGAGTTAGCGTGATGCGTAGGCTATGACTTTATCTTTTTGCATTAGAACCGCGCCCAACCCTTTGTGAGAAGCATCACAGTAAACCACGAAGTTTTCACTACCTTCGGGTAAATCTAAGATCGGTGCACTACACAATTTCTGCTTCAACAGCTAGAATGCAATTTTTGCCTTTTTAGTCCAATCAAACTTCACGTCCTTCTGAGTCAACATCGTCATAGGTTTGGCAATCTTCGAGAAGCCTTTGATAAATCATCGGTAATAGCTGGCAAGACCTAAAAATTAACGAATTTATGTCTGAGTCTTGGGCGACACCCAATCCTTGATTGACTCAATCTTAGCTGGGTCCACGTAAATGCCTTCACTATGAATCATGTGACCAAGAAATTATACCTTTGAAAGCCAAAATTCACACTTTGAAAACTTGGCGTACAAATCTTCCTTCTTAAGCAACTCCAAAATTAACTTAAGATGTTCTACAGCTCTCCCTCGCTTTGGAGTGGATCAAGGATTATCATTAATAAAAAAGATCACGAATTTATCTAAGTATGGTTTGCACACCCGATTCATCAAGTCCATTAATACCGCCGGTGCTTTTGTTAATCCAAAAGGCATAACTTGGAACTCGTAGTAGCCATAACGAGTCCTAAATGCCGTCTTTGGAATGTCCTCGTCACGAACTCTGAGTTGGTGATAACCAGACCTTAAGTCGATCTTCGAGTAAACACCTGATCCTTGAAACTGATCAAATAAGTCGTCGATTCTCGGAAGTGGATATCAATTCTTCACAGTCAGCTTGTTTAGTTCACGGTAATCGATACACATTCAAAAAGATCCATCTTTCTTTTTGACAAACAAGACCAGGGCTCCCCAGGGTGAGGAACTCAGTCTTATAAATCTTTTGTCAGAAAGTTCTTGTAGTTGAGTAGACAGTTCTTGCACTTCTGATGGTGTTAATCTATATGGGGCTCATGCCACAGGCGCAGCATCTGGGACCAAGTCGATTTGGAATTCAACTTGTCATGTTGGTGGTAATCCAGAAAAATCTTATGGAAAGACTTCCAGAAAGTCCCGTATAGTTGGCACATCCTCAAGCTGCTTCTCCACCGACTTGTCTTCGGTTTCCTTCTTCGTAACTTGTGCCAATGAAATTGGGCAACCTTTCTTAATATATTTATGAGTTTTAGTGCACGATATAATGCTCAACTTCGACTTCTTTCCTTTGCCATTTCTATCACTTGACATTAAAAACTGCATTTACATAGGGAATCCACACAATCTTCTCATACTCACGATCACACATGATGTATCGCTAACTATCCATGCCGGTGATGATTCAAAATACCCAAGTTCTACTGGAATTAGGTCATGTTGAAGGGGTGACCTATACAGTCCTAACATACAGCCTCTAAGTACGGTGTTAGTTTCAGAGATTCTTCCATCGGCTAATTCGACAGCATAGCAAACGTCTAAAGTATCGGGGATTATATCAAGCAAGGTACTAAAAGTATTCGACACAAAACTTTGATCGACACCCGAATCAAATAATAAAGAAGCATAATGGTTGTTGAGAAGAAACGTACCTGTGACGACGTTAGAATCGGGGTTAGCGTCTCCTCTACCTAGCACATATGCTTTTCCTCTTTCTTCACCAATCCCGTTCTTGTTTCCACTTTTGTTTCTACGGTTCTGATCTTTCCATTTTGGGCAATCACTCCTGTAGTGTCCTTGCTTTCTACGCTTAAAAATATAATGGAAGTCATGCCAGATGAAGAAGAGGTTGCACTTGATGTTATTCCTTTGGCTGTTAAGTCTCCAAGCATTGTTGACTGGAAGATTCATAAAGAGGGGAAGAAAAGCTATTACCAGATAATCAGGGCTGATGAAAGTTCAAAGATATACTTAGTGTTCAGTCATATGCTTAAAAGTTTTGACAGAGAAAACTTGGAAACTTTATACAAGTTGGTAAAAGCTAAGTATGGATCAACAAGACCAGTGGAGGACTTGGATTTTGTTTTATATGGATATTTGAAGACAATGTTTAAACCACATGTAGATGATAATGTATGGAAAAATCAATCAGACTACAGAGTATTGGATTGGAAGCTAAATGATTCATGTGGAGTACAATCATTGAGGAAGCAAAATGTGCACATTCATATGTTGGTAGAAAAGAGATGTGACAAATAAGATTTTAGCAGGTTAGTTAAGCCTATATAATTCAGTTTATGTGTTTTATGTGTTTTATATGTGTACGAGATGGAAGTACATGAGTGGTGAATCAGGGTACTTGTGGAAATGAAATTATTTGAAAGCTTTGCGTAGTTTCAAATGCCGTGTACGTAATATTCTGTGTACATACTATGTATATGTAATTCATATTATATATATAAGTTTAGTATTTTATAAATTGTAGAGTACTTTCTAATTTTAAAAATAGTTAGAATCGAAGGTTAGTTTGAAAACTAGTTAGAAAGTTCAAGGTTTAGCAAAATAATTAAAGGTTTTTACTTAGAATTAAAGTAAATGTATAATAAATAAATAAAAGAAAAAGAATATAATTAAAAGGGTGGTTGTGTGGATCGGCCGAACAAGGGAAAAAAGGGAAAGAATCCCAATTTGATTACAACTTGTTTTTTGTAATTTTCTTTTCCTAAGCCTATAAATACAAATCATAACTTAATCAAAAATCACTATTTTTCTCCTCTCCTCTCTTCTTGGTCGGTCAAAAAACACAAAGAACAAAGGGAAACCCAAAAAAATTAGGGTTTTGATTTTCAAGAGTTAAGGTAATGTTTTCTAAATCCTTTTTCAATTCAATTAATTTTATTTAATGTAACAATCATTAAGGATGGATTAGCTTATTGTAAATAATCTGTAATTGAGAGGTTTTGATCATCAAAAATCGTTTTAGGGTTAATAATTAGGGTTTTAGGTAAGTTAATTAGAGTTAATTATGCTAAATTCGGAATAGAAATCTGGGCAGAATTTTAGGTCAGCTTGTGAGAGTCATATCTCGGTCATACAGATAGCTTTTATTGATTTTCTTGAGCCTAAAATTAACTACATAGAGTCTAATTTCAAACCCAAGTGACTTCGTGAATTAAAAGTGAGCGAAAGTTAGTCAAATTAATCAAACAAGATTCGTTGTCAAAACTGAGTTTTTCAGGCAGATTCTGAGTTGTGTTTGTGAGGTCAAAAACCATATCAAAACGTCTTTTTTATTAATTGACTTGCTACTGTAGCAAGTTCATGATGTTTATCATTTTCTAGAATTTTCGTAGAATGTTCCTAAGTGTTTAAATGGGTCTGCTCAAGCTAAATGTTTTGAAGGTCGAATCAGGTCAAATTCTAGACACTTTGTGATGTTGAATTTTTTATAAAATGGTTACACTCACTATTATTTTTATCCAAAAATCATAGAAGCTCACAACTTATTGGGGAGCTATGAGATGTGAGAAGAAGAACCAATTAGGTGTTTAAGTATTTTATTTAGAGTCATCTTATGACTATAAAAACTGAGTAAAAAGCAAAAAGTTGAGAAGTAAAGTTTGTGAGGTAATTTGAGGTTAGCAAGTATGAGGAATATATAGAAGAGTTGAATCAAGATAGGATATAGAGTATCCATCGTTATGATTGTTACATCGACTTAGTTGTGTGACCTAATCGATGGTAACATATGTGTGTATTATTTTGTTTAGATTCTTTGCAAGATTAAGTGAAGGAATTGGAATTTGATTTGCATCAGGTGAGTTTTACAGTCCTACTTTTTACTTATATTTTGGGATGGAAATGATGCAAACTATTTTTGAATTATGAATCGTGATATGTGTTTTTAAGTGTCAAACTATATGATTGCTAAGTGATATTGCTATGTGATATTGCTATGTGATATGAATTGTGGTAAGGCAAGTATATGTGAGGATGACATGACATTGTGTGAGACCCGAACGGACTTAGCTAGTCAAGTGGGTCAGTCTTACGCGGAGATATTATAGGACGGAGGGGTATGATCTACCCCAGATAAATGTGAATTTATTTTGTGATAGAATAGCCATGCATATATGTTCGTAAATGTTTTTTTTGTTGATCGCGGTGTCATAAGTGAGTCTTAAACTTATAACACTCACCAACAATTATGTTGACATTTTTAGCATCATTTCAGGTGAGCAAAACATGTGAAGAGTTAGGAAGTGGAGTTAGCTAACCAATTGAAGCTGCATCGACTATGAGTATATAGTATTTATCTGTTTTAGTTTTCATTTAAACTTGTCATGTTCTGTTCTTCATGCATTATATGTTGGATTATTGTTTTGGGCATTGTCATAACACGCTTTGGATCTTGAAGTTTAACGAATGTCATTTTTATTTTTCTCTATTTTGACGCCTTGTGTTGTGATGATGCCTATTGATCATGCCTCGCGATTCCGCCTTGGCGGGGTGTGACAAGAGATATCCTCTTACAGCACCTACAATCACTGATATGCTAAATAGGAAGCTGCAAGCTGATCATTGAAATGAAATGTGTTATCAACTTCTTAAACTTCTCACAAAATAGCTCAAGAATCAATGAAGTGTTTGGAAGCATCCTCCTAATGATTGATGAAGCTTTGAATGAAACTTGATGATTTTGGAGATAAATATCAAGTTTAGGGGAGGATTGTTGGGATTAAAAGACTTCTTGATGATCTTGGAGTTACTGCTTCTAAGGTTTGTGTTACTGCTGCTAAGTAAAACTTAGTGTTGTTCAGTAATCTTAATGAAAAAATATGCTTAGTTAGTACTGCTAGTTACTACTGCTGGTGTAACTTAGTATTGCTAGTGTATATTAGTACTGCTAGTTACTAATGCTAGTATATGTTAGTACTGCTAGAGTAAAGTTAGTACTGCTGGTGAAGAATGAAGAAAATATTCTAAGTAGTTACTACTGCTTGTACACAGTTAATGCTACTGGTGTATAAGTTACTACTGCTTGTTAAGAGTTAATGCTGCTGGTACAAAGTTACAACTGCTGGACTAAAGTATTAGACTATGTTTCTAAACACAACAGCGCATCAACCATTCTAAAAAGGTTTATTATATTGATGCACAATCCAGATCTAAGTCAGTGATGGCCTGGGTCCCTAAAAAAACTGATTTCTTACCTTTAAGAGCAAGGGCAATCCACAAATGGATTTACAGGATCAAGGAGTGATTGATAGTGGATGCTCAAGGCACATGACAGGGAACATGTCCTATCTTACTAACTTTGAAGAAATTGATGGAGGATATGTTGATTTGTCTTGTATACTCCCAAGGAGGGAAAATCATAGGCAGTGTAAATAATTAAAACCTGGTAATTTTTAGATTTTGAGAATGTGTATTTTGTAAGAGAATTAAAGTTTAACCTCTTTAGTGTCTCACAAATGTATGACAAACAGAATAGCGTTCTCTTTAATGACACTGAATGTATTGTTTTATCTCCAAACTTTAAGTTAACTGATGAAAGTCATGTTTTACTTAAAGTTCATAGAAAGGACAACATGTATAGTGTTGATTTAAAGAATATTGTTTCTAAAGGAGGTCTAACTTGTCTCTTTGCAAAAGCCACATCTGATGAATCTAAACTTTAGCATAGAAGGCTTAGACACATAAATTTCAAAACTATGAATAAACTGGTTAAGGGAAATCTTGTAAGAGGTTTAACTTCAAAACTTTTTGAAAATAATCAAACCTGTGTTGCTTGTTAAAAAGGAAAGCAACATAGAGCTTCTTATAAGTCCAAAACAGTAAGTTCAATCAACTAACCTTTACATATGTTACACCTGGATTTGTTTTGGTCTAGGATCTGTAAAAAGCTTAATGAAAAAGATGTATTGCCTAGTTGTCACAGATGATTACAGTAGGTTTAGTTGGGTTTTCTTTCAAGCTACTAAGGATGAGACTAGTGGCATTCTTAAGTCCTAATAAACTAAAGGTAGAAAATCTAATCAGATCGAAAGTGAGTTAAGATAATTAGGTGTGATAATAGAACTGAGTTCAAGAACAAAGAGATGAATTAGTTTTATTAGAGAAAAGGTATTAAGAGAGAATTTAGTGTAGCTAGAACTCCTTAACAAAATGTGTAGGAACCCGTTTAATACTTCCACTTCATAACCCGAACCACGAAACAAGAAAAGAGAAGAGAGAGAGAGTGACGAAAATTAGAGAGAGAGTAGAGAGATGAGAGAAAATTGAGAGAGAAAAGAAAAATAGATTTTGTGAAATTTTGGAAAACTAGATATTTTGTAAAATAAAATATCTATATATATATTTAGATATTTAGTAAATATCTAAATATATATATATACCCCTACACATTTAATGTGACCGTACGGATATGAAAAACTAGGACCCGGGCTCGGGTTTTGCTTTGGGATTAAACCCAAAACATATACAATATTAGATTAACTATCGAGCCCGATTCCCGATATTTTCCTGTTACAACATTAACTAATTAAAGACCGAAGCTCCATCGTAGAGTGACCGAGCTTCCTTGTTCGACTCAATAAATTGAGGCTAACAAACTCCCCCGAAGTGAGGCTCTTGAACACGGGACGAGCTTCCTTATTGACTCATAAAATTAGCTAACCAATCTCCCCCGAAGTGAGTTCATTGATGACACTCCTTCATGAGATCAGTGAGATTGCTTTTGTCGTTTAAGCTCGAGTGTTCTTGGTCTTTGTCTTCGTTATTTGTTGTAAACTTGTTCCTTCATGCTTTGCGATCTTGAACTTTGAGCCTTTGTCATTGTCTTTATCGTCTTTTTGCCCATCTTGCGATCTTGTGTCTTAGACCAACATCTCATACAGCTTTTGCATCTATCATGAAAGCTTTAAATCAGAGTTAGCGAAGTCCTTTTTCTTTAAATCTTGAGCTTTCTAGATAATATGACTTCGTAGATTGAGCTTTGAATGGGATTGAGTTGTCGTTACCACCAGTTTGACCTGCATGTTTACGTTAGTGATACACGGGAAAATGGATTTGAAATCATCGACGTGTCACTCGTTAAAGGGGGAGTTTTTGTAACACACCAAATCGAGATGTCAGTTTTTATCAAAATTCTCACCGTCAATTCATTTACTGGACCAAATCGATATCCAGTTGCACAAGCTTGATTCATATAGAATCTCGCAAGTCACCTACCGCAGTGCTGTTTGAATGATGACAACACGGAAGGATTTCCATTCGTCATTATGAAATACTAAAGAGTATCACTCTAATGTTTCTGGCAATTATCTACAATGATATTGAGTAGGACTCTTGATAACAGCTTGTGAACCTGATGAATGTTCAACAAGTGTTAGAAATGGAAATGGGTGTCCCATAACGACACTTTGATTTGATCTCTTGGCTTTTCTACTCGATAGTGCATTTTAGTGTTTTAGTACTCAGAGGCTGAAGCAGATTGCCACCTATTCAATATCAACAATCTCGTAGTGAGATGTCAATAGATAACGTGTGTATCTCCGTGACAAATGAGACAAAGTTTCTGTGTGATAACCCCGAATGGCTGGGAAGGGTTGTGCATTGCATTCACTGGGTCCATATTCGTTTTTTCAATACCCAGCAATCATCTTGTGATTCTTGATAGCAGATGTATTACCCCCGTTTCTGCTTAAGTTGTGGGGAGGGCTTACTTTCTTAGACTCCCTATTCTCCATACATTCTTTTAAATTCTCAATCGCCTTCACTGCTTACCAAGACGTCCATTACAAACAACCTTGTTGTGATTGTCCGGTGTTAACTCATCTTAGTCGGCATTTTTTTCCCATATTCATTCATCTCCAATCATACCTAAGGAATGCAAAAATTTCTAATCTTTGGATTACCTTGGGTAATCCTCCGGTTTCTGGTTGATCATAGGATTGAAACCTACCCTAACCACCTACTGACACATAATCATCGTGAAATTAAGATGTTGTTGGGTATAAGATCGAACCATAAAACCTTTTCAGCACATTGAGTCAATTAGATCATATTTTAAAAAATAACTATTTACTCTCCCATATTTAAAATTAATAAACCTTAGATTTTAGAAATCCCTTGTGATATAAAATTAAGTCTGAAATTCCGTGGGAGAAAATATTTCAGCATGAATGGTTTTGGAAACATTTGAATAATGGTTTTTGAAACATAAATGGTCGTTGTTGATGTAAAAAAAAAAAAAAAAAAAAAAAAAAAAAAAAAAAAAATTCAAAAACATTAAACCTTGATTTTCGAAAAACTCACCCCTCAAATAATAGGACCCAATATTGAAAAAGTGATGTATTTATATGAAAACAACATCGTGAGGGTGGAGTGTTGAACACACAATTTTGAAAGATATAATGAATTGTCATCGAGAAATTCTTGAAACATTGATGTTCAACTTTTTGAAAACAGAAGTTTAGAGACTTCTCCTCAAACAGTAAGGTAAGCGCACAGAAACGTACACTATCCTTTTTCTTGAGCAAAAGATATTTGAATGCTTGTAAGAAACAGCTCAAGACCGAGAAATGATTAATTTTCTCGTGTGAGGATAAGTTATAAACTTTCCTTATTTGAAGTCCGGTTATGTACTGACATTTGCACATAAGAGCCATCTAAGAAAATTAGAAATGACATTTTAGTAAATAAGAACTGCAAACTCCCCCCTCGGCTCGAACTTCATTTACACACCACTGTGTCCGAATGTTTAATCGACAATTTCTAAGCACGTAAATGTTATCGATTCCAAGAGACATGTCGAGAAGAATCTTTTTGGAAATTTTCTGATTTTCTGATTTTGTATTTGTATATATATACCTGTTGACCTCAGGTGGAATAGTAATTCCAACTCTTGTCATGATGTAGCTGTCTTGACTGCTAGAGGAACAACTTTTGGGAACCCAAGCTCGAAACTTGACGGTTCATTGCTGTTGTCTATGAATTCCGTAGTTCTGAACGGTTTTATGATCAGAAAGTCAATTGATGAAGAAACGGAGGCCTGACTGATGAGAACAAAGACATCATTTTTAAACAAATAGGAACTGGCCTGAAAGTTATTTTTCAGCAGACAAAAGTAACCAATAATCGTTGACGACCGAGGCTTGAACTGTTGTGTTCAAACGTCATTTGACGTGAAGACCGAGGCTTGATCTGTTGCGATCAAACGTCATTTCGTGATCATTAGATCAAAATTCCTTGAAGCCCTGTTTTCTGCGATATCTTTCTTTTTCGCAACCAAACTCTGAGTCCTTCCTCTGTAGGATTGAACGATGTACCGTACCTAAGAGAGACCGCACTGACATTAATAGCTTGTTAGCTTTCACATGGTTAGTGATATACGTATTGAACCATTTGTGGTTCACATTCAACCTTTGTTGTTAATAGGCGCATGTCTTATCCTGTTGGAACCCATCTAAGGACCACACAGTCTTTAGAAATCTACCCGTTGGTTCCACCTAAGACAAGATCTCTAAGACTTGTTGTTTTCTTAATGCACAGTGGTAGTCCTTGTTGATTGAAAACCTAATGTCCTTTTGGGATCTGTCTTTTTGGTTACGTTGCAACCCTTATTTGCTCATCGGGTTTTGTTTCTGTAGTTGTTCCTTATTGGATGGAACCTTAGCATCACGAGTTGACCTTCTTTCAGGAATTTTTTATACACACGCGTCATGATATGGCATTACAAGGACACATTTCTGACATGTCGAGCAACAAAATGTTTTTGGAGTCAGAAAAATTTCTAGGATCCTAGAAGTGTTCTTGTGCCTTTTTTTTTTTTTTTTTTTTTTTATTTTTTTTTTTCTTAGCCTCCCTCTAGGTAGTGATTATAACAATGGCGTTTGAGCTATACCTAATGAGCTTGAGTGCAATCATGTGATGAGGATTTGCAGGACATATTCTCTCTCTTAGGAAAATGATTGTAGTGACTGTTTTGACAAGTCGTATGTTCACATCAACTTGGGAGGCAAACCGAGGTTTTTTGAAAATTTTAGGTCCATTTCAGACTAAACACAGTCGGATTTTGTCTAACAACGGATTGGTTTTTTTAGTGGTTGGTCAACAGGTTTCCAAGATTGATGGATTTGTAAACGTAGTATTCACACAACTATTTCCTGTAAGTTTCCTTAACACAATTTTTAATGCTGCAATTGCAAACCTTGTTCCTGAAAGTAGAGCTTTGAATTTATCATTGGTTGCAATCAAAGAAGTTGTGTGTTCTATGTTCTTAGCTCTCATTGTCTTGATAGAATCAAACATTTCTTTTGTAATTGCCTTTCAAAGTCCCTCATTTTCCTTGAGTAACGTACCACATCTATGTTGCCAATTCGATGTTTTTATTTTTCAATTACATCGATTCATGGTTTAACCTTTGCTTCAATTACTTTTCTCTTTCAAAAATTGACTCTGTTGCCCTGATTTAAACATTGTTTTGCATTTGTAGTTCAAGATCAATACAATGTGCTTCGAGTTTTGCAAAATCTTTTGACACTGCAAGACACACTGGGCAACAGTCTTTTTGAGACAAACATTTTCAGACTCGAGTAATTGATTTGAGAGTTCAGTTGTCCTGTCATCAGTTAATTTAGCAGGCAAAGGACGTATGTCATGACATTGTTCAGCATTCTGGTCAACCTTTCCTTCATTATTGAATTCAGGTTGCTCAGTATGCTGTTGTCCTGTAGCAAAGATATTGATTTCAGCAGTCGTTTGTACCTCAGCCATTGGCTCTTCATTATTTATGGGTCTGATATCTGCATCATCAACATGTGCATCATTCCCTGATCTGCTGCTTGTATCCTGCTCTTTTGATTCTGTCCCATTGCTTTCAATGATAACTGAACTAGCATCCAATGCATTACTCGTATCAGTCTTTTCCTCTGTTGTCTGGTTTTGTCTTTCATTCACCCTGCTTTCATACTGCATTTTATGTTGTGCTCTTTCACCAATCGACTTCTTAACAGATTCCATGTGTTGGATCAGTGTGTCACGGAATTCTGGAATAGCGAGTCGAGTGTATTGTAGGAATTTGTTGCGTGTCATGTCAACATATTCATCATCCAAATAAAACCGTGACTTGATGAACATCTGAAACTGTGTCTGGAGTACTTTAAAAGCAGACATGGATCCAATCTCTTGAAATTCTTCGTTGTCAAGTTGCTTTTGTAGTTGATCCATGTACAGGAACATTGTGCCCGTGAAAGTCTCTAGATCTTGACCAAAGAGTGTTGCAAATGCGCGTTTGAATCCCTCCTCGGTTCGACTTCCTTTTAAGTCGTTGTTTGAAAGACACTTGAGGTGTGAATGAAGTCGTTGAAAAGATACCATGCAACTTTCTTTTGATTTGTCTTGAATTAGTTGCATTTGTTGTATTTCTGAATCTGAACACGAAGATAAGGTATCTTTCTTTTCCATTTTATCGTGTATTGTGAAGTGTAAAAGATTTGTTGGATCTTAAGTGGATATGATGTGATTGAAGTTGTGGTCTTGTAGGCAGGTCACATTCACGGGATTTTACACGTCTATGATTAAAACCGATAAAAATTTAACGGGATTTTACAAAATCAATAGAAAACCGTGAATGATTTGATTCGGAATCAGCGGCCAATGATTTAATTGTCTAAAAACAGATAATTTTCTGGCTAGGGTTAAAGCTGTTTGTTTAAATAGGCTCACCAAACTGAAACGGGCCTTAAAATGCTGATGGGCCGTGAGCTAGAACAAAAACAAGTCTAACACAAATTCCAAAAAACTGAAAAATGTCAATAAATCATAGTAAACGAGCTTTTTGGGCCTTAAGAAATCCTTAACCAGCTAAAGGTGGTTACAGCGTGATCCGTCTCGTTTTTTTCTTCGATTTGAGAGGTCACGGGCCTGAAACGGAGTTACGGATCAAAAGTTATGGCCGTTTTACTGAAACCCTTTTCTTCACACAAAAAATTCTTAGCAAACCGCTGCCAATTAGCAACTCGCTGTTTTAGCAACTCGCTGTTTTAGCAACTCGCTGTTTTAGCAACTCGCTGTTTTAGCAACTCGCTGTTTTAGCAACTCGCTGTTTTAGCAACTCGCTGTTTTGGCAACTCGCTGTTTTGGCAACTCGCTGTTTTTAGCAACTCGCTGTTTTTAGCAACTCGCCTTTGACCAGGTCAAACCGCCGTTGACTATTTCCTTAAATCGTGGATCTTGTCCCCTAGCTAGTCAAACCGCCGACTAGAGATATAATTAAATAAGCAACTCTCCACCAAGAACACTAGGACGATTTGAGCAAAAATTCACCAATTGAGGTTTTTATCCACGAATCTAAGCTAAACCATGTGTTACTAAGTGGGTATAACAAGATTAAACACACACTAACACTTGTTTCTTTGTAAATCTTCCAATATGAAGCAACTCTCCACGAAGAACACTAACCTTTTAAAGCTTATAATTCGAACTTGGAGCTTGTATAACCCACGAAATTGATACAACCTAGCCTCTTTGATGTGTAGAACAAGATTAACAAACAAATAAGCCCGAAAAAAATTTTGAGCCGTGGGTTTTTTTGTCACAATATAAGCCACGAATTTGAGCTTGTTTTACCACACGAATCCACACGTAGCTCTGATGCCAATTGTAGGATCCCGTAATCACTTCATAACATATAATCAAACACGAAATCGGAACTAGAAATGAGAAAGAGAGTGAGTTGTTTAGAGAGAGAAAGAGGAGAGAGAATTGAGAGAGAAAAGAGAAAAGATATATTAGATATTTTCAACAACTAGCTTTTTCTATGGTAAGAAAAAGCTTATATACCCCGTCACGCTAAAGGTACGCGCGGGATATTTAACTAGGACCCGGGCTCGGGTTTTGCTTGGGATTAAACCCGAAACATATACAATATTAGATTCACTATCGAGCCCGATTCCCGATAATATACTATTACAACATTAACTAATTAAAGACCGAAGCTCCATCGTAGTATGACCGAACTTCCTTGTTTGACTCAATAAATTGAGGCTAACAGTAAGTGTGCGATTGAGATGGATTCTTATAGGTTTAGGTGACCTAATTTTAAAGAAAACGCTCCAATTTACACTTTATACCCTTGGCGGTATTTTTCTCCAACGTCTCTTTAGCGGTACAAACTTTGCCCAGCGGTACTAACTTTGCATGGTCGGTACTAACTTTGTCCAAACAAAGAATGAACAATGTAAGTATCAGGAATGCTTCAGCACCATTAGTAACTCTTCTTAGTGACTCTCTAAATCTTCTTTAAAGTGTTGACAAGCATCACTTCTAGTTAATATGTATCCATAACTAAAAACTATACAACTCTAACTAATTGCTAATATTTCTACTAATAGTAGTACTTAGTTTAAAAGCATACTAAATCTCGAATCTGAAATTTCTTGCTTTAAACTAGTTGATAATGTGAAACGCATACTGCATCTTCCTTCGTCTTCAACCATACTAACCAATTTTACCTGGCACACACTTGTCCAATGGTATGCATCCCCTTTGTTATCAAACATGACATAGACTCGCCTCTTGGTGGGTTGAACCACACCTGCAAATACTCTTTGGAAGGTCTACATAATCTCATGTCTTCAAAATGCTTCACAAGAGAATTCTTACTCTTATTCCAAGCACTAACAACTTGAGCAATCTTCGTACTCTTGAACAACAGCCAACTCTTTCTTACTCATGATGATGTTGTTTCTTAATAAACAACCTTTTTGCACCCTTGTTAAAACGTCCTTAGGTTTACGATTAGGTACAACACAGTTTCTTGTTCTAGTTGCTACTTGAAAGTGTACGGACCACTTGTTGGTACAGTTTGTTCTGCTTGCATGATGGTGGTTGAATCTTGATGGGTAGAGAGGTGGAATAAGGTTTTAGGGGTTTCTTGGAACAAGTTTGATTTGCCATGGTGTGTTTTAGCTTGTTGAAGAGTATGCTTTGTGATTTATGTAAAGAAAGAAAACGTGTGTTTTACCTCTTTCATCCACAGATGACCCACTAAAAGTACGGTAAGAAAAAAAATTAGTTCACGTTGAGTAGTGTTCATAATTAGATGTGTGTGTGTGTTTTGGGGTGAAACTATGCGTGTGAGAGAGATGATATGTTCAGGAGATGAGAGGTTTTATAGACAATACTTCATATTGCCTCCCTTTAACCAATGTAGCTTATGGATTTATCATCCCAATTGAAACAACCAAGAACTGAAATCGGCTAACATCAAATGCCTTGGTTAGTAGATCAGCTACATTGTCATTAGTGTGGATCTTAAGCACCTGTATGAGTTTCTTCTCATAAGCATCTCGTATGAAGTGGTGCCTAATAGCAATATGCTTTGTCTTCGAATGATATACTGGATTCTTTACAATGCAAATGGTGCTTTCATTATCAATGTAGATCTTGGTGTTCATGAAGTTGAACCCATAGTCTAACATTTGATTTTTAATCTATAAAACTTGCCCACAGCAGCTTGCAGCAGCAACATATTCAGCTTCTGTTGTAGAAGTGGCCACAATTGTCTGCTTTTTGCATTGCCAAGTAATGACTCTCCTGCCAAGAAATTGACAACCTCCTGTTGTGGATTTCCTATCAAGATTTGCTCTAGCATAATCACTATCTGAGTAGGATTCCAAGTCAAATGAAGAGTCTCTAGGATACCAAAGGCCCAGTTTGGGTTTGCCCTTTAGGTACCTAAAAATTCTTTTGACAGCACTTAAATGAGAGGTCTTTGGAGTGATTTAAAACCTAGAACAAGCACAGACTACAAACATAATGTCAGGCCTGGAAGCAGTCACATACATTAAGGAGCCAATCATTGATCTATAGAGATGGACATCAACATCACTGGCTTCCTCATCTTTGACTAAAGGCTTCTGAGTCTCAATTGGTGTACTGGCAGTCTTAACACTTGCAAAGTCAAACTTCTTCAGGATTTCAGCAACATACTTATCCTGGCTAATGAATATACCATTTGGTTTCTGTTTGACTTGTAGTCCAAGAAAGAAAGTGAGCTCTCCCATTGAACTCATCTGAAATCTACTCTTCATCAATGCCTCAAACTCATCACACCAAGACTTCTTTGTAGACCCAAAGATGATATCATCCACATAGACTTGAACTAAAATGATATCATGTTTGTCCTTCCTTAGGAAGAGAGTTTTGTCAATTGTCCCTCTTCTGTATCCATTCTTCAACAAGAAAGTGGATAAAGTAGCATACCATGCTCTGGGAGCTTGATGCAACCCATAAAGAGCTTTAACCACTTTGTAGACTTTCTCAGGAGACTTAGGATCTTGGAAACCTGGTGGTTGAGACACATATACCTCTTCATCAATCTTGCCATAGAGAAAGGCACTTTTCACATCCATTTGATAGACTATAAAGCCCATATATGAGGCAAATGCTAAAAAGATCCTTATGGCTTCAAGCCTAGCCACAGGAGCAAAAACTTCATCATAGTCTATTCCTTCCTCTTGCCTGTGTCCCTGAGCAACTAATCTTGCTTTGTTCCTGACAACCACTCCTCTTTCATCCTTCTTATTTCGATACACCCACTTTGTACCGATAGCCTTTTTCCCATAAGGCAAATCTACTAGGATCCAAACCTTTTGAATCTCAAACTGCAACAATTCTTCTTGCATAGCATCAACCCAGCTTTCATCTTCAAGAGCTTCTGAAATCTTCTTGGGTTCATGTTGAGATAGAAAACAAGCAAATAAACAATGATGAAAGTCCTTATGATTGTTTCTCCTTTGCTTTTGAACATAACTAACAAAAGCATGAGCTTCAGAACTTTTATTTACTTTGCTTCTTGTTTGTACTGCTAATGTTGGATCTCCTAGAATAAGTGTTGAAGGATGAGAGGGATTATTTCTTGATGTGGGAATAGGACTAACATTCACAATTGTTTCCAAATTTGTGAAGTCAGCCTCTGCACCCTCATCATCGTAAGATGAATGTGTAAAGATACCATCAGTAGTATCTTCATGAATATCTTCAAGTGGAGGTATTTCATTGTCATCTTTATGGGAATTGGTTGTTTCAGTAAGAGATAGTCCCTCATTTGCACTGGCAGTACTAATTGGTATGCTAACGGTATTAACAAAGTTAGTACCACTAGCTTTAGCTGTTGTGCTAACAGTACTAAAAATGTTAGTACCGCTAGACTTAGCAGCTCCTGCCTGAGTAACCAAGTTCTCAGTTTCTTGTTCAAGATTCTTCCTGAGAGTTTCAGCTTCCTCATTAGCCTTCTTTTCTTGCCTTTGAAGTCTTGCAAGATCATCCAGTAAGACTTGTTCTTCCTCTCTTGGACCTCCTATCTTGATATCTGATTTTGAAGCAAATGGATTTGTTGAAGAATAGGAATGCCATATTGGGAGTTCAAAGCAGTCTTGAGCAGATTCATCTTCTTTTTCAGAATCCCTTGCATCAATCTTGTCTTTTGTACCTGTATTTTGGTTAGATTCTTGTTGACCTGCATGAATGTTAGCTTGATTCTCTGATCTAACAGAATGATAGTTCATAGAATCAGTCAAATAATCAAGGTCAAAAAGCCAAGTTGGTCCTTTCCCTGCAACATTGGGTTTGTTCTCTAAGAAGTTTATATGCAGGTTTTCTTCAACTCTTTTGGTTTCTAAATTGTATACTCTAAAAGCCTTGCTTTGTAGAGAATACCCAACCAAAAATCCCTCATCAGATTTTCCAGCAAACTTGCCCAAGTGGTCTATGGTGTTCAAGATGGTCACATGGCACCCAAAAGGTCTTATATAACTTATAATTGGTGTCTTACCAGTTAAAAAGTTCATAAGGGTCTTATTATGAGTTTGGTCACTAATACCTGTTTAGAACCATAAACAGCTAGTACTAACTGCTTCAGCCCAAAAAGTGTTAGGTAAAAATGAATCTGCAAGCATGGTCCTTGCTGCCTCAATAAGGGTCCTGTTCTTTCTCTTAGCAACTCCATTTTGTTGTGGAGTTCTGGCATTGCTGTATTCCCTCTTGATCCCTTTTAACCCACAAAATTCAATAATATCCCTGTTTTTAAATTTTGTTCCATTATCACGTCTAATAGTTTTAACCTTTTGATTTAATTGATTCTCTATTTATCTTATAAAGTCCTTAAGGATTGCACTTGTTTCATCCTTAGTTCTTAAGAAAATGTCCAACTAAATCTGCTAAAAATCATCAGTGATGGACCAAACATAGGTCTTATGGTTTTATCCTCCTAACAGAAGTAGGTGCAACAAGTCCATATGAAGTAGTTGTTGGGGGGTGGTAATAGATGTAAACTAACTTGGCTTACAAGAAGCTTTGTGTTGCCTTTCCTTTCTGCAAGCAACCAAGTGTGGTCATTTAGAAAAGCTTTGTAGGTAAACCTCTGAAGGGTTCCTTCACAAAGTCTGTTTAGGTTTTTGAAATTAACATGACCCAACCTCCTATGCCATATGTTAGATTCATCAGTTGTAGCCTTTGCAATTAAACAAGCCAAACCTCCTGAAGGAACAATGTTCTCTAAATTGAAACTGTACATATTGTTTTGTCTGGGGACTTTAAGTAATATTTGATTTTCATCAGGTAACTTAAAATCAGGAGACAAAACAAGACATTCAGAGTCAGTAAACAGAACCTTGTTCTTTTTGTCACACATTTGTGACACAGAAAAGAGATTGAAATGCTGAAGTTCTTTCACAAAGCTTACATCCTCAAAATCTAACTTACCAGTTTTTATTTTCCCTTTACCAGATATAGCCTTTACTACCTCCAAAGGCAACAGGGCCACCATTAAAGTCTTGAAAGTCAGCAAGGTAAGCCTTGTTCCCTGTCATGTGCCTGGAACATCCACTATCAATAATTCCTTTATTCTTTAGAGTTCTATGTGGATTATCCTGCACATTTAAAAGAAAGAGATTAGACTCTCTTAGGGACCCAAGCCTGTTTGGGCTTGAGTCTGCCTAGTGGATCTTTGAAAGTTGAATAATTTCTAAGGCTAGATCCACCATTGTATTTGGAGAGGATATTATTGTTGTATCCTGGTGTTCTCCATTATAACTGTTGAGGACTTAACAGCAGTGTTCCCATTTTCCCCCAACAGTACTAACTTCTTTTACCTTAGCAGTATAAACTTTTTGGTTTGAAAAATTTGTTCTTAGTACTGTTGTTCTTTTGAAAGGCCTTGATGATGGTGAATGAGTTTTGTGAAAAACATTTGCTGGTCTAACACCATTCACAATGGGCTTAACAGTATTAACTTTCAGAGCAGTGCTAGTTAGTACTGTCTGTTTGTTAACTTTTTGTCTAGCAGTACTAAAATTGTTAGTACTGCTAGCTTTAGCAGTATTAACTGGATTATTTCCAGTTCTTGTTTGTACTGCTAAAGGTACAAATTGATTTTGTTTATTTACCCTTTGAACATTGTTCCATGTTGGTTTCCTCTCCCCTGTACCATTACCCTTAGACATATTTTGTTTGTTTAGTTCAACTTGTTTAGCCAATTTTACATGATAATCACAATCTCTTATTAAATGACTAAAACTACCACAGACAAAACATGCTCTTTCAGTAAACCCATGCCCCAACTCTTTGTTGTTAACCTTAGGTTTTTGACTATGTGTAGACTGATTCTTAACATTTTCCCTAGGAGTTTTTACTTGCTTGTTAGCCATAAACTAGGTGTAGGTCCTTTTATTTGTAATCAGACACATTACTCATCATTCACTATCTGATTTCATACTCCTCATGATAGGAGCATCAGACACAAAACCTTAGGTTGAAATTTATATTTGATTCATTGACAGCTGGTTCAGACACTAATTCAAGTTTGTACTAGTGACTAGGAGTAACAGTTTCAAGTTCAGTTGTTTGAGATTCAGATTCACTTGGTTGAGACTTTCTTGGACCATATGTATATTGTGAGTCATCTATTTCAATATCAGGTCCAGAGGGCATATAATTCCCTGTCATGGGTGGGGGTACTGCTTGCATTTCACATGTTTTAGCAAGCCTTTTATGCAAAGGTGGATTTTCAAAATCACTTTTATTGCACCTAAAGACACTCTGCGAAACTTCATTTTCATAACTCAAAATCCCACTATATCTGTAATCACCATACCCAAGCCCAAATTTATCACTGGCACTCATAGGATAATTTACAATTTTACCAAGATTTTTTGAAGAATGATTCCATTTGTCTACTATTACTTCCAAATCATCTTTTTCTTTTTGAGCTTTAGCCAACAATTTCTTATGGTATGTTAGAACATCTGTTTTATCATCTAAATCTATTTTCATAAATTTGATTTTTTGTTCATACCAAAGTTGACCTTGTTGATGGGCAACTAACTGTGCTTCAACTTTCTTAAGACCTTGAGTATAAGCCTTTATTTCTACGCTAGCATCACTAAGTTGCTCTCTCTGAGCATCATATAGTCTTTTAAGGTTAGCATAAGACTCTTTACACTCATTTGAACATACCTGTGTGTCTGATCCTGAGCTGTTGCTAGCCATGAAAGCAAAATTTTCATCATCTTCTGAATGAGTTGTCCAGTCAACACTTTCTCCATCAACTGTCACCAATGCTTTAGACTCTTCTTTCTTTCCAGTTCTGCTCCCATCTTTATTTCCAGGATTCCATCCATCCCTCCTCCTGTTATCTTCCTTTGTTCTACACTCTCTTGCAAAATGCCCTGTTTTGTGGCAGTTGTAGCATTCCACTTTGGTTTTATCAAAACCAACAGGTTCTTTTGCATCAAACTGTAGCTTTCTACCAGTCTTCTTGTAGAACTTCTTTATTCTCATGGAGATCATTGCCACTTGCCATTTTAAGTCCATTTCTTCAAGGTCATATTCATCAACCTGGTCTAAGTCCTCATGATCCAGTTGAGGACAACTTGATTGACTTGCAAGCAAGGAATATGATGATGTTTGTTCATGCTTTGAATAATGACCAGAAGTATTGGAAACACCATAAGCGGTACTAACATCATTAGTACTGCTGGTGTTTTCAGAAACAAATGCTACATTTTGCAAGTTGGAAGATGATGCAGTAGAGCCTTTTACATCATTTTCAAAGACTCTTAGATTGTTGTACAAGTCATCAAAACTGAGACTGTCCATTCCTGGTTTGTTCCTCATAATTAAGGAAACTTGTAACCAAGCAGAAGGTAGAGATCTTAGAAATTTCTGATTTGCATCTTCAGTAGATACACCTGCTCCATGAATCTCTAACTGACTGAGAAGACTTTGGAATCTCTCATATCCTTTGTGAATACCATCTGTGTTGGATACAGTGAATCCTTCAAACTGTTGCTTCAAGATGTACTTCTGCATCTTTTTGGATTCATCATTTCCACCAAATCTGGATTTGATGGCATTCCACATTTCTTTTGCATCAGTCATCTTATGGAATTTAGCTAGATGATCTTCTGGTATGGCCATTAGCAAGGTTGGGTCCTAGACTTTTTCTTTCTCTTTCTCTGGTCACTATTTCTTCTGCTGTTTTAGGGAGGCAAAATTTTAAGTTGTACCTGATGTATCAGTTGTAACTGACATTGGACCATTCCCATTTGGGATAAACCTCCCAAATGGGATAGTCTGTATGAGCCAATAGTGTACATTTCATAGCCCAATATATCAGATTCTCCCTTTTTGAGAATAGGCTGCTTGATGGTTGAGACTGTATGATGGTTTGTTGTGATGGTGTTTGTTGTGTTGCTGGTGGAGGTGGTGGTGGTGGATTCCTCATTCTTGTGTTTCAGACATGTTTAAGTTTTGTTGTTTGGAGATGCTGAATAACTGGTTTTAACTGTTCTTCTTGTTCAGAGTTTCTCAAAGCTCTGTACCACTTGAAGGTCCTAATAAACTGAATGGATCTTTGTTGCCTTATAAAGGTGATCGCCAAGATGGATAAATACAAATGACTATTGTAGAAACAATGGACTTATGAATACTATGTGTTAATGCGTGAATCTTAACAAGGTACTAATGCAAGAAGAACATTGAACAACTGAAGAAACTTATTAATGTGTGCTTGAGGATTACAGATTGCTAACTATGATATTGTATATGTTTTGCTAATACTTGTGTTTTCGTCTGTAATCATTGTGTTATATATCTTCTAACTATGCCAAGGTGATCCCTTTTCTTTAACTAAGGATCACACTTAAATGGGCTTACATATCTTTTTCTTCTAAATATCTCATAAAGATCTTTAAATATCTTCTCAACGGTACTAACTAACTTTCTACTAACGGTACTAAACTAACTAACAGTACTTAATACTTTGTACTGTCGGTACTAAGTATAACTGTCAGTACTAACTATTTGTACTGTCGGTACTAAGTTAAGAAAACATTAATCCTAACAGGAACCCTATTTAATAAATAGCAAGCTGTTAACATAGCTTCACATTAGAACCCTTGACTCTGTATTGAGTAGGACAACATGGAATTAACCATTTCTTTCAGTACTCTATTTTTCCTTTCAGATATACCATTTTGTTGTGGAGTATAAGGAGCAGTCATTTCATGGATAATACCAACAGACTGAAATATAGAGTATCAATGTACTCACCTCCCCTATCAGTCCTGAATCTTTTGATTAGGGACCCTTGTTGTAATTTAACTTTATTTTTGAGTACTTTGAATTAATCTAATGCTTCATCTTTAGTATGTAATAAATAAACATAGCAAAACCTTGAAGCATCATCAATAAATGTCACAAAGTACTTTTTATTCCCCAGTGAGGGAGTAGCATGCAGATCACATAAATCACTGTGGATCAGTTCCAAAACTTTAGTTTCACGTTTTACATTTTGAAATAGTTTCTTAGTTATTATGGTCAACATGAAAGTCTTACACTTTTCAGTGTCCATGTCAAAAGCTAGGATTAGCCCATCCTTATACATATCTTGCATCCTCTTATAGTGGACATGGCCAAGTCTAGCATGCCATAGGATAGAAACATTCGGTTTAGAGGTTGACATAAAGGCTGAACCAATATTATCATCAATAATATTAAGCCTGAACATTTGATTACTCAAATAACCAAAACCAATAAACACACTATGTTTGGATAAATTTTTTTTATTAGATTCAATCACTTGTTTATAACTACAATTATTCAAAATACTACTAGAAACCAAATTCTTCCTTATATTAGGAACATCCAAAACATTCAACAAAGAAACAATCTTTCCAAAACTAAATCTAAGATCTACACAACCATGTTCGTGCACCAGGGCTGTTGACTCATTTCCCATGTAAAGAATAGATTCATCATTCAATGACTCATATGTCTTGAACCAGCATCTATCTTTACATACATGCACATTTGCTCCTGAGTCAACCCACCACGCAACATCATCATCCTGCAAAAAATAAGCCTCAGATACATATGTAACATAATAAATCTGAAGAGATTTATTAAATATATTCTGACCTTTCAGTGAGTTAGGAGAACCTGTAACACCCCTAAATAGGGTCACAGTGGAATATGGGTCTGAGAGTGTTACATCATAGATCAACATCATAAGATATGAGAATGACCTCTATATGAGTCGTTTGAAAATGATACATTGGATTAAATAAACTTGTTTGTTACAAAAGTTCGAAGCTTAAACTGTTTACCCATGAAAATGTAAAGATTTTAATACATAACAAATACTCCAAAATGTAATGCATTTAAATCTCCATGCAAAATGATTCCCCAAAATGTTGACCCAAAATGTATCCTTGTTCTTGTATCTTATTGACCTGAGAAAAACATGCTTTAAAATGTCAACATAAAGTTGGTGAATTCACAGGTTTAATAAATGTATAAATTAGGACCGCAAAATTTCCAAAATGTATGATAAGTAACGAGTACAATATCACAAAAGTAATTACGAAATGCACCAAGCTCATGACACTGAAGCTACAACATATATGTATGCAAATTAATGCAAATAATGTGCCCGTATAGATGTTCAACCCGCAACATCCAAATTGTTCCGACATGGTATACATTCGTCGTTTCGGTACCTCCGAAACTAAGCGCTACTCACCCAAACAGGGATGTCAATCCCAAATAGATCTATTCATAACATTCGCACTTACAATCTAATAATTAACAGTTCATGATTCATGGGCATAGTGGGTTATAGCTACTTAGGAAATCTCGTAATTTGTATAAAAGTGTACTTGCATCCAATCGTAAAACAAGGCATGTTTCTCACCCCAAAGTTGTAAATCAATGTAATTGTATAAAAGCGGGGCTATGAACTCACCGTAAGTGAATGATTGATTATCTAAATCAAATAAGTGAATCGTCTCGGGATATCTGAATGCAACCTAATTTATTGTAGGCCGTATGAGTATAATGTATTTTATATAAATAAAATATCACATGCTATATAGTTACACCACCACCTAATAGTTCTTGTTTAATTTTAAAAGTTGAAATAATAATTAAATCGTACTTTGTTAAATAAAGGTATATGTATTTGTATCCGTAAAGAAAATATTATTTTTGTTCATCAATGTATTAATTAAAAATATATGATTTAATATATTTATTGATTAGGTATTGAGATTATATAATTAGTTTAGTTGTTTTATAAAATAATGTATAAAAGTAAAAAGAGTGCACAAGGTTTTATAAACCTCATATCTTTATCGTTTTAACTCCGTTTTATATGTTTCTTATGTCCACGGTTTCGTATTAAGAAAATATATCAAAATATTAAATTTATACTATTTTAGCTACTAATGAACAGTAACTTTTACTATTTCTATAAATTTTATAAAACTACCTTTATGTAATTAATTATATAAAACTTGCAAAAAGCATAACTCATTCATTTTAATTCCGTTTCGCTTGTTTTTTACATGTATGGATTCGTGACGAGATAAAATATGTAAATAAAATACTTGCTGAATTTATAAAAATTTGGGTCAACTCAGAAAAGTCAAAACAGTTTATAAAAATGTTTTTATAAACTTAAATCTTGCAAAACTCGTAACTTATTCGTTTTAATTCTGTTTTTCGAGTATCTTATATGCTTGGATTCCTCATGACAAGTACTATCATTATAAAATATTTCCATTATTTTACCAGGTCTGAAACAGTGAGGATTTTTATAAAAATACTTTTATATATTTAATTATCGTAAACTTGCAAATGTCATAACTTCTTCGTTATAGCTCGGTTTTTCAAGTTCTTTATATCCTTACGATCCTTGTAATATGTATCAATTTAATAAAATATAAAATAAATAATTTGTTTTTTGAATTCTAACATAAGGTATAAAAACAGTGGGTTTTTTTATATGTTTTGTAATTTAGGTTTTATAAATCCATTTCTTGAGAAATTTTGTACAAGTCTTTTACCATACTTTCTACTATAAGTCTTACATATTTTAGGTCCCCTAATTAGTCCATAGTGATTGTCCATGATATAGTGTCCTCATAATTTTTATACATAAACTTTGTAATTAAAACTTTCAACACAAATTAATTTATAAACTAAACATATAAATTAATTACACTTATATAATGTGTGTACTTCCCTTTTTAACATATTTTACCATATACATATATAGATTCAAAATTCTCATGATGTGTGTAATGTTTCATAAATCATAAAAACAACCTAGGTGGTGATTAACATGTATAACAAATATGTAAACATAAGTAAATGAATAATGGAAATGGTTAAGGTTTAAGTAAACCTTAAAGATGTGTAGGATGATCAAGAACACCGAGAATCAAGCCCAAGAACTTAACCCAATTCGAAACCCTTATAAGAAATCCTAGAAATCTTATTACTATAAACCCTTGTTAATATGATTACTCAAGCTTCCAAATCAATCCCAAACACGTTAGGTATGAATACTAAGATCACTAGAACACTTGTATATTCGTAGAAATAAAATCTATATGAAACTCTAATTCCTAAAAGTGAGCCGTGGGTTTTAGTAAGTGTAGAAAGAGTTTTGTGCTTTGATTTTCTTGTAGGAAATGAGGAGTAACCCTGGACCTTCCTTTTATAGCAAGATTAAATGTTTAACCTACCTTAAACTAACCATGGTTGAGATGTGGGTTAGTGGTACAAGGTGTAAGGGTTTGTAAGAGCTCTCCTCCTCCTTAGGAGGAAGGAGACACATGGTGTGAGGGGGGAGGGGGAAGGGTACAATGACAAGCCAATTACTAGAAACTTGCATCAATGTGTCCTTGGTTGAGTTTAGGATGTATACTTGTGATTTAAATGATTTATTAAGTGTATAAGTATATATATTCGGCCTATGGTTTATTTTGGTGAGTAAATGAGTTAATTTTTGTGTAGTGGGTATAATTGTGGGTATTTGTTTAAGTATAGATAGGTATAGGTATTTCCAGGTATGCCTAAATGTATTTATTACGAAACGTATGCGTTTTACGTAACCACTAAAAATAAAATATGAAAAGTTATAAATTATACCCGTAATAATTATATAACACTTGCTTGACGTAAACTTTAACTTGTTTGGTCTCCGTTTATGTTGAATGTTGATTTTTAGTTTACGCGATTTAACTATACGATAATAATTAAAAGCGAACGCGTAAAACTCTAAAAATAAATAATGGTAATAATTAAGTCGGGAAATGGCCTAAAATAATGGATTATTACAGTCTTCCCCTGTTAAATGAGCCTTGTCCGCAAGACTCAAGATGCGGCACTTGTGGAGGGTGAGATTTTTATGAAGAGATGCGGATACTTCTTTCGGAATTGATCTTTACGTTTCCATGTAAACTCAGGACCTCTCCTGGAGTTCCATCGAACCTTGATGATGGGGATACGGCTTTGCTTTAACTGCTTGACTTCACGATCCATAATTTCCACTGGTTCTTCAACGAAGCGGAGTTTATCATCAATGTGTATTTCATCCAACGGAATTGCCAACGGCTCGTCTGATAAACACATCTTTAGATTGGATACATGAAATGTGCTATGAACCCTGCTTAACTGTTGAGGAAGTTTGGGTCTATAAGCAACGGTTCCCACTTTGGCTAACACCTTAAAAGGTCTAATATATCTCGGGTTCAACTTCCCCCGTTTGCCAAAACGTATAACCCCTTTCCAAGGTGATACCTTTAACATAACTCGATCACCAAGTTGAAATTCTAAAGGCTTACGCCTCACATTGACATAACTCTTTTGGCGATCATGAGCGGCTTGAATTCTTTGTTTGATTTGAACAATCTTCTCGGTTGTCTCGTGAATAAGTTCTAGACCGATGAGCTGAGCGTCTCCGACCTTGGCCAAACAAACAGGTGATCGACACTTTCGACCATAAAGTGCCTCGAATGGGGCAGCTTTAATACTAGCATGATAACTATTGTTGTATGAAAATTTGATCAGCGGTAAGTGTCTTTCCCAACCATTCCTAAAGTCTATCACGCAAGCGCGCAACATATCTTCTAATGTCTGAATGGTCCTTTCGCTTTGCCCATCAGTCTGCGGATGGTATGCCATACTCATATCCAACTGAGTACCCATAGCCTTCTAAAATGACCTCTAAAAATTCAACGTAAATCTAGGGTCACTGTCACAAATGATTGAGACTGGTATTCCATGTCTCGTGACTACTTCCTTCAAGTACAATCTTGCTAATTTGTCTATAGGGTCATTTTTCCTCATCGGTAAAAAGTATACAGACTTGGTGAGTCGGTCTACAATTACCCATATGGTATCGTTTCCACTTTGCGTCCTTGGGAGCTTGGTGACAAAATCCATAGTGATATCGTCATACTTCCATTGAGGAATATCTGGTTGTACCAACAAGCCAGATGGTTTTTGGTGTTCAGCTTTGACCTTTAAACACGTCAAACACTTGCTAACATAGGTGGCAATGTCGGCTTTCATGTTAGGCCGACAGTATAATTGCTTCATTTTTTGGTACATTTTATCAAAACACGGATGAACATAATATTTTAACTTGTAAGAATCATGCATAATCAGAGTCCTTAGATTACCATAGCACAGCAACCAACTTCGGTTATTCATCAAACACAGTGTTCCGTCCGCATGCGGTTCCAATTTCTCCTTTCTAGATTTTTATGGGTCTTTCAAATTTTCAATCAGCATACCTCCCACGTCTTCAGACTTGAGGTTTTCTGGTTTCCTTGCCTCAATCTGAGCCTCCAAAATTTGCTTGGGAAGATCCAAACCAATAGTCATAACTAAGGCTCGAACCTGTAATGGATTATTTTGTTATTTCCTGCTCAATTCGTCAGCCACTACATTTGCCTTCCCCGGGTGATAACGAATTTCACAATCATAATCACTGAGCAATTCCATCCAACGACGTTGTCTCATGTTCAATTCCTTCTGATCAAGGATGTGTTGTAAACTCTTGTGGTTGGTGAACACGGTACATTTTGTCCCGTACAGATAGTGCCTCAAAATCATTAGAGCGAACACTACTGCTTCTAACTCCAAATCATGAGTTGTATAGTTTTTCTCATGAATTTTCAGTTGTCATGATGCATAAGCAATCACCTTTTCTCTTTGCATTAACAACGCGCCCAAACCTTTGATTGAAGCATCACAGTAAATGATAAAGTCTTCGCTTCCTTCGGGTAAAGCCAGACTTGGTGCACTACATAACTTCTGCTTTATCAATTGAAAAGTTGCTTCTTCTTTGTTACCCCAATCAAACTTGACCTTCTTTTGAGTAAGCTTGGTCATTGACTCGGTGATCTTTGAGAATCCTTTAATGAATCTTTGGTAATAACCTGCAAGACCTAAAAATTAACGAATCTCCGTTGCAGTCTTAGGAGATGCCTAATCTTTAATGGATTTGATCTTGGCGGTATCCACGTGAATACCCTGACTGTCAATCACATGACAGAGGAACTGTACTTTAGGAATCCAAAATTCACATTTAGAGAATTTGGCATACAACTGCTCCTTCTTAAGCAACTCTAAGATTAACTTAAGATGTTCTTCATGCTCTTACTTGCTCTTTGAGTATATCAGAATATCGTCAATAAAGACAATCACGAATTTATCCAAATATGGTTTGCACACTCGATTCAAAAGATCCATAAATACAGTAGGTGCGTTAGTCAAACCAAACGACATAACTTGAAATTCATAATGTCCATATCGAGTTTTGAACGAGGTCTTTGGAATGTCTTCTTCCTGAACCCTTAGTTGATGGTAACCCGATCTCAGGTTGATCTTCGAGTAGACACTCGACCCTTGTAGTTGATCGAACAAATCATCAATCCTTGGAAGCGGATAACGGTTCTGCATTGTCATCTTATTCAATTCCCAGTAATCAATGCACATCCGGAATGATCCATCCTTCTTCTTGACAAACAAGACTGAAGCTCCCCAAGGTAAGGAATTGGGTCTTATAAAGCCTTTGTCGGAAAGTTCTTTCAGTTGATCCGACAATTCTTTCATCTCGGATGGAGCTAATCGATAAGGTGCTCGTACCACAGGTGCAACACCAGGTATCGAATCGATTTAGAATTCCACTTGGCGGGTTGGCGGAATACCCGGCAAGTCCTCGGGAAATACCTTAGGAAAGTCTTGAACTATTGCTACGTCTTCAAGTCGCTTCTCCTTCGACTTGTCTTTAGCCTTTTTCGTGGTAACATGTGCCAAAAATATGGGACATCCCTTTAGCAAATACTTTTGTGTCTTGGTGCACGAGATGATGTTTAATCGAGACTCGTATCCGTTGTTGCTTCCGTCACCATGAAAAATTAAAATTTCATTTCCAAAGGGAACACGAACGAGTTTCTCATAACAAACGATTACGGCATGATATCTAGATATCCAGTCCATACCAATAATGATGTCAAAACTACACATCTCTACGGGCATTAAGTCGATGTTGAATGGATGATTTAGAAAATTCAAAGTACAACCTCGTATAAGTGTATTAACCCAAATTATTATACCGTTAGCTAACTCGACATCATAACCATGGTCTAATGTAGTTGGGATGATATCAACCAAAGAACTAAATGCAGCAGATACAAAACTTCTATCGGCACCAGTATCAAATAAAATCGAAGCATAACGGTTGTTTAGGAGAAACGTACCCGTGACAACATTAGAGTTTGGGTTTGTCCCGGCAGTGCCCACAGCATAAGCTCTTGCTACAGCATTACCATTTCCAGCCTGATTCCCCTGATTTTTGTTCCTTAACTTTGGGCAATCACTCCTAAGATGACCCTGAGCTCCACACTCAAAGCAAGTGAGAACTCTTTGATTTACCCCTTGGGCTCTCTGGTTGTTGTTGGTAGCAGCAGGCCAGCTTATACATTCACGGGCCGAATGGCCAATCCTTTTGCAGTTAGTGCACTTGGGAGCACACTGCCCATCATGGTGATAGTTGTATTTGGCGCACAGAGGTTTAGATCCTCCGTAAGGTTTCTTCTTACCAGTCCCAACAGTGTAAGCTCGTGCCACATTGTTTATTTTGAATGGCTATTGTTGGTTTTGATTATTCCTTGAAGTGTCCTCAAACTTCATTTTATTCTCAGCCTGACGTTCAGCAAGGATAGGGATCTTTTTATCCATCAGTTCAGTGGCAAACTCAATTGCCTCCTGAATTGTCTTGGGCTTCGATGCCTTCACACTTCTATGAATCATGTCGGGAAGAACACCGACATACTTTTCAACTACATCTGATTAATTGGGAAACGTCCTATCACACATCAATGCCAACACTTAAAAATGTTGGTTATAACTCAGCACATCGGTACCTTTTACCTTTAAGTTCCACATTTCAGTTTCCATCTTTTTGATCTTACTCCTTGGGCAGTATTTATCGGTCATCATCTTTTTCAAGGTTTTCCATGGCATTGCATATGCAATATCATGTCCGACAGCCCTAACGTGGGAGTTCCACCATGTCAAGGCATTTTCTTGAAGAGTACAACTTGAAAATTTGACCTGACATGCGACAGTGCAGTTGCTGATATGGAAAACAGATTCCATATTTTCTAACCATTGGGTTAGACCGACAACCCCTTCAGTGCCTTTGAAATTCATAGGCTGGCACTTCAGGAAATTAGTGTAAGTGCACTCACGGACATTAGACACCTATCTTCTTCCGCCAGTTCCTGAATCATGCATGTCATCGCCATTTCTGCTCCTGTCAGCGTCACGTCCTGCCAATGCAGCAGCAACGCCTCACTCTATCAGTGTCTGAATCTGAGCATCGGTCATAGGTGTAGAGGTGGTGGTTGTTGTTGCTGGTGATGTCCTTGTGGTTCTTTTCTTTTGTGGCATTTTCTTCAAAATCACAAGAAATATATGTAACAACCCGAGTTGCACGACGTGTATGACGATCGCGAATTCGACGTCATAATCATTATTTTATAAATTCATGTGAGCGAACGTCGACATTTAAAATTTAATTGTCGTAAATAATTATTTTCGTATTTTATTACGAACGGAAATTTAAAATTTTTATTTTTGACGTTTCGTGAGTCACCGTTTAACCGCGCGTTCGTTAATCGTTTTGAGCATCGTAAAAATCTACGATGTTGGGAATTATACATTCCCGACTTAGTATCGTTAGTTATATACTTAGTACCGCTAGTAATAGTTAGTACTGACAGTACAAAATATTAAGTACTGCTCAGATAGTTAGTACCGTTAGTATAAAATAGTTAGTACCGTTTAAGATATGCATGAGATATTATAGGAAAAGATATGCATTATCTTTTACGCATTTTGTAAGCCAGGATTAGGGTTTTCCTTGGTGTATAAAAGGAACCCTCACGGCATAGTTAGAGATATCAGTTGATTATCAATCTCATAGTTAGTAATCAATATAAAAGCTTAGTTATCAATATTCATTGTTCTTCTTTGCATTATAAGTTAGATTCCGCATAACTTATAGTGTTCTTAATCATTGTTTATCCTGTAGTTTGTGTGAATCTATTCATATTAGCTACAACTCTTAACAAGGTAGTAAGATCCATATTCAAAGGGATCCACAATGGTGGTCGTGGTCGATGGTGGTGGTCGATGGTAGTGGGTATGGTGGGTGGTGGTGGTGGTGGTGGTGGTCGGGTGGTGGTAGGACTATTGACGATGCAAAATGGAGATTATAAGGGATGGATGACATACTTATTTCATTTTTGGGACTAACAGTGTAATTTGGGTACAACCACATGAACGAATCTTGTATTTTTGTCTTAAACTAAGATATTAATGTAATCACACACACGCACGCGCGCACACACATGCACATAATGACTCCTACATTTCCATATCCACCAACACCACCTACGATGGCACTTGATGAGTTTGTTATTACCCAATCATGGTAAATACCCTAACACACTACACGACTTAACACACTAAGTATCTATGTATACACATATAAAGTAGATGCAATAGTAGCATCTACAACGAGGCAAGTTGTTCTCTTTTTTGTTGTAATTAGTGTTGGATTTGTTTTTTCACTACTTTCATTCTGGGTAAAGGTATCGACGATAGTATTGTTGTTGCTTTTTATATATTTAATTTTTTTGGTAGAATTGGTGTAGTTGGGTGGGTAGTGGTGGTCGGGTAGTAGTGATGGTCGTGTTAGGTGGTGGTCGGGTGGCGATGGTCGATGGTGGTAGGTGTAATAGGAGGTGGTGGTGGTCAATGATAGTAGGTGTGGTGAGAGGTGGTAGTGGTCGGGTGGTGGTGGTGGTCGGGGTGGCGAGAGGTGGTGGTGGTCGGGCAGCGGTGGTCGATGGTGGTAGGTGTGGTGAGAGGTAGTGGTGGTCGGGGGTGGCGATCGGTGGTGGTGGTGGGACCATTTACGATGCAAATAAGAGATTAAGAGGATGGATGGCAAACTTATTTAATTTTTGGACTTACAATGTATTTTAGGTACAACCACAGGAAGAATTGTCTATTTTAGTATTAACATTAAGATATGAATGTAATCACAAATCATGAACTCATGATAGTACATTAATTCAGCCTATATGTAATAAGAGTGTCTCAAGACCATGTTTATATTTCTAACACAATGTCACATTAGTTTTTTTTAGAATTAAGTTCATCACAAACTTAGTGTAATAAGACAACCAATTTTACCATCAACTTCTATTTTAATTTTTTTAACACTAAAATTAAAAAAATAATAACTAAAATAAAAAAGATTACAATAAAAATCCAAATAAAATAAAGCTACAAATTAATCTGCATTTCTTTGTTGACTAAATCACTAAAAACTTGTAATGTTTCTTCATACATTCGTTAGAGATCATCATTGTGATGTTGCTCCTCTTGATATAAGTCAAAAAATATTGCCCTCCATTTGTCTTTTTGTTTACGTATGGTAAGTAAAATGTGTTTAAGAGAGAATTTGGGATGGTTGTGTTGTTTGGTTTCCCGTGTTAAACGGTAAGGACCCGATGGTATGATTGAGATCATGAAGCTCGAGTAACACTTAAAGAAACAATCTTTATAGTGTGTGGGAGTTACTTTGTGTAACGGTTGTGCCAAGCGTATGAACTTACTTGGGGAAGTTGTAAATGCTTTCTATTTACACGGAAGCATTAGGATTTAGAGATAAATCCTTTAAGGAGTGATCAACGGGTGTAGGTAGGCCACACGTTGATCATCTAGCGATCAGACAAGGAGGACAGGTGTGACCATTCTCTTTGGCTCGTATAATTTGGTGTTGGTTGTGCACCCAGTATCAGGTTTCAGATGGTACATCCTTAACCTTTAGCAATAGTTGAGAGACAATGGTCCCCTACATGAGTACTCGTGCATAAGGGATAAGTTACCAGGCCCGGTGTG